>VXAB01003978.1:372964-420476 GCA_013399175.1 Odontophorus gujanensis
TGCCTGGCATAACCTTGCAGGTGAGAACATCTCTGTACTAAAAGGACTTAAAAGGGGGCAGGTGCATGACTTTGTACTGGAGCTCTGCAGAGTACAATAGCACCAAGCAGGTGCAGCCAGTGCACCACAGCTGAGGTCTAAGCACACATACAACATAGCCCCAGTGGTATCTTCATGGGTTGAGAACTCTTTTCTCAGAGAGGGCAGATTGCAGGCACAGCAAGGACATGGTGGCTGGGACATGAAACAGATGCTCGCCTGTTGTTTAACCCAGAGAACATGCTTCAGTTACAGTGCTCATTAGAGGGAACTAACATTTCCCCTGCTAGTTTGGTAAATCTGCTTTCACTTGGAGTGCACACTTGATGAAACTATTTGTCCTGTAATGAATGCCATTTTAAACTTGTCATGGTAACTTTTGCACACCCTAATGCGCGGCTTTCTATTGTCTCTAAGCTAAAAGCATCTCTTTGCAGCACCAAGGACCAAAGTGCTCTCAGCCTGGAACTAGGGTCCTTGGCCCTCCCAGTAACAAAAGCAAAATTGACATTATTTGTTTTGTGGTCATGCCTCTAGGCCTCAATCAAAAATGACACAAGACAACAGATGGATACAAGTACACGGGGGAAACAGAAGACAAAACATTTATTCATTTTGTAAGCATCAGCCACAGTGCACCAGCTGCTCAGGTATTAAATATTTTGTAGGCAGCACTGTATAGATATAAAAATCATAATAATTGTTGTTATAAATTAGCATATATGAGAGAAAAAAATATTTTTTCTTGCTGTTGTACCATGAGACTGGAAAATGTGGCTATAAAAACCAAGCACCTCTGTAAGTATAATCAGTTATTCTTTAGCAGCAAACATTACATTATGCTAGATTGAGTTGAAGTTGATGGTTCTGTTTTCATTTAAAAGCTGATAAATATCATATTTGAATTTTGTGACAAGTGTGTCTGCAGTATATAACTTGTTTTTGTTTGCAACATCGGCTAATTTTACATCTGTTCAGATATCTAAACTGCTCTGAAAAGAAAACTCACCCTCCAAAACATGTCCAGAAGCATTTTTAAGTGGCAATGATACATGTAATATGCAAATGAGAATAGAATGATGAATTTTATTCAAAATGGTATTTTGACTATAAACTTATGAAAACACAGGGATCATAACCATAGATTTTATGATTTCAATAAATATATTTAGTTCCTGTTTTTGAAGCCTGGCTTAAATGGAAAAAAATGGACTCCAAGCTTACAGCTCAAATACCTTTAGAATGGCTTGCTTAGAATGGCTTGCTTGTTTTACTGAGTGACTGGAACTATTGGAAATTTTCCAGTGAAACTTCTTTCAAATTTGGAAAAGTCAAAATGGAATTTTTTCAGGGCACTATCCCAAGATCGATTAAACTTTTTTTCAGGATGAATTTATCAGACTTGTAATCATATTACTTCCAGAACTGAGGGGGGAGAATCCATTAGTTTATCTAACTTTCCCATTTCTGTTCTTGTCAGAAGTTCCATGCTGCACATTGTGGGTGGTCCATCAGGCACAACCATGGTGCCTATTATTCCCATATCCAAAAGTTAAACCGAGAGAAATTTCTCAAGAGTACATTCCTTAATATGGAAAGACAGGGAGATTTGGTTAGGGCCAGATTCACTTAGATCTAAATAAATATTTTTCCTTGGCGCTTTTTCAAAATTTGCTGCCCAGTTATTTTGTTCGAAGTCTGAAAGCTTCATTAACCATTAACTGCTATCAAACATATTTTATAACTCACATTTATTATTATTTTTTTTTCATGTAAGGTTGTTTTCATTGTCTTCTTAGTCTTATTTTTGAACACTCAAAATATTAATGGTATTTTTTTCCCCTTACTTTTCAAGGACATTACTAAAGCAATTTTATGGGAAGAGCATGAAACAATAAAAACACATGGAGAAGGGAGCTTATGCATATAGTACATTGTCAGCTTTGCCAACGTACATAAAGTTTATTCATAATTCCAACTATTTTTTTCATTTTTTCATAAGACAGGGAAGAATGACAACAATACTGACTGAGTCCATGGACTCGGTTCCATATGTGTTAAATAATCTGCAACAGATTCCCAACTAATGTAACTAATCACCAACTGAAATGACGACACGTCAGATATGGAAGCAGCCCTTTTATTTTTGCAAACACTAGAGAAACATGACATGAGATTTAGAACAGTTTATAGGGATTTTTACCTTCACCAATAAACAATAACTATCTTTCAGCTCTTCATTTTGTGTTTTGACAGCTGACAAAACTTGTGAAGTACCATTTCTAGGTATATGAATTGTATGAGATCCAGATGTACCTTTCTATGTAAAAAAATTGCTATACACTCTTTAATATATTCCCATTAGCTCATTTTTCTTCTGCACGTGGATTTATTTCTAGGACAAATGGAAATAGTGAGAACCTTGGCTTATTCCCAATTGAAGGAATGTTTGTGTAGTCAATATGTAATTTATGAAGCATTTGTAAGTACTTGAGAGTGGGCATAAATTCTAATAAATCCTTTTTCCAGTAGAACTTTCTTTAAACTTCTGGTCTTATAGATGGACTTACTGTGTATTTTAGAAAACCAAAAAGTTGAACTATCTGAAGACATTCCTCATATATCTTGTATTCTTTCTTTCAGGCTGAATGCTAAACTAAATTACCTGGCATGCTGGCAGCTCCTTCCTTTGAATTACTGTTCACCTCAGTGCTGAACTTAGCTTGGAAAGACATCTGTATGAACAATCATATTCTACATTAGTGCTATATAAAGAGTATACAGATTAGCCTCTAACTTCATTCTATAATTTTTTTATTTTTTTCTGTGACTGAAATAAATGTCTTTAATTTCTGCCTATGGATTAGGCTGTCGCTACATGTCTGGTAGAATTACATCCTTATATACTAAGTAGGGCATATTGTTGCTCATAGTCTGGTATCTTCTCACAGACTAAGAGCACCTTTTGAACTCTGATCATCTCCTGGGCTCTGGACAGCCTAAGGTGTCTCACTCATTGAGGTGGTCAGACTCAACTCCTAAGACTTTTCCTGGCCATGGTTGACATCGACCAGATGCCAAGGCCTTCAGCAGTACTGTTGAGTTTGGCTTACCACAGGGGGTCACTAGAAATCAGTGAGAAATATTCCCTACTTCTCCACTCTAGAAACTATGAAGTGCTCACAGCCACTATGCCATTCCCTATTATTTTCAAGAATTCAGTGAGGGAAAAACAGATGTGATTGTTTTATAATCCGACAGCTTTTACCACTGTAATATATGAGTGGTTTTCTAAAATTTCATTAAAGTTTGCTCTTGATCAAAGCTAGTTTGAGTTCAAAAGCTTGTGTTCATTTATTTTTCCAGTATAACTGTATTTATTTTTTGTTTCATTTTTTAAAACAAGTTTCAAATGTGACATAGACCCTTAAGTTTTATGATCAGGGAGCAGAATTTTTATTTCTTCCAATCTACAAACTATTACATAGCATTATTTTTCTTAAATAAAAATTAATACAAGTAAGAAGATTTTTTAAATGAAACAAAATCATGTCCTACTAAGGTCTGTGCAACTGAGCAAGTCGTTGTGATCAGCTGCATATATTTTCTCTTACATAACCCTTTCAGTTTTATTCATGACTGCCCCATAAAGTCTATTCACCATGCTTGCACTGTTCTGTCTGTATCACATTTCTTTCATTCCAAAAGATACCGGGGAAAAGTTTAAAAGAAGAGATCACAGGCTTGAAGTTTGATTCTCCATCGCTTTTGGGACAAGGCAGTGTGCCTAAGGGAGTCCTTCTCAGCATAAATTACAATTAATTAAAGACTTGCATACACCACAGTAGGAGCTAACATCTCATAAACTTTACCAAATGCTATCTGACCATTTTCCTTTAGGCAGGTATGAGGTCAAGCTGATATCAGTTAATCTTAAACTGCAGCTGTATACTGGGTAGTGTTCATGAAACCCTTTAAATTCCTCATTCTTTTTCTAACTGCAGCCATTCATCCTGAACAGCTGAGATGTAATGCTAATGAAATAATGCTGAGAAAATGAATTAGGAGAAACTATTCAGATTTTAATTTATGGAGACTGTTATAGCAGAAGGGTCAAAATACTGGTTAACAAATAAATTGAAAAGAAAAATTCAGTGGTTGAAACTGTCAGGAAATGATGGTTTTGTAGATTGAGTCATTTGCTAGAAGTATTATTGCAGCTGGCTTTGGTTTTATGCTAGACAGTGTAAGTGGTAGAAAATAAAACTAGATTTTTTTATTATTTTATTTTTACCTCCAACAATTCAGTGTTTGGTGAGCCCTGTTGCTGCTTGAGAGAAAAGTTTCATTGATATTGCTGTAGTGTGACTTCACTGAGCTTTGTACAGAGCTAGTATGTAACGAATTATGTTCAGCATAGTGTGCAAAGGGAGTATGCACACAGGAAAAAAAGTTAATTTTTCATGTATATTACAAAAGTCAAAGCAATATTACCCTTAAAAACTCAGGGAAATGACATTCCCTAAGTCTCTCACTGTTCGTATGTACCGCAAGCGAAAGCTCTGAAACATTTTTATTTTACAATACTCATACTTCATTATGACTATAATATGCATACTTCAACAAATATTGTTAAAAGGACCTAATTTCAGTTACAGAGTTAGAAAACAGTAGCTTTAGGGATCATAGAACCATAGAATCATAGAAAATAATGATGGGCTTAATGAAAAACCTCTCAGTGTCAGTTGCAGGTGTACTCCAGTAGAAAGACATTCACTGCATCTGATTCATCCCTATTCCTCATCTCTTCCGTGGTTTTTGTGTTAGTGTAGAGCAATAGAGTCACAGGAGTTAAGGATACCTGCTTCTGAAATGCAACCTCACAACCACACGTGATGTTATCACGCTACTGTAACCTTGCACCTTTCAGTGTTCAGTGATGCTTATTCTTCAAATATATGGGAAAATTAGGAATGTATATATCCACTGTGTGAAAAGGTGCCTTATATATTGGTAGATTTTTCAAGAAGCATACACAACACTTCATTTTCATAAAGCATTTATTTTGAGTGTCTTCAGAATAGAAATAAAAGTATATGATTCTTCTAAGCCTTAGAATAATGAGCTTACATATTAGGGAATCTATTTGGTAGAAATCAATATCTTTTCATTTCATCTGGGGAAGAACAATATTAGACACTTGTTGGTTCTTGGCATTCTTAACACTCTGTTTGTAAAGGGAAACAAAGAATTTTACAGCTGTTTCCAAGGCAGTGTATTATTAGGTCTCAATACTTAACTGTGTTTCCTCACAAGCACTGATTTGTTGTTATTGCTATGACTGCATCCAGGTGGTCGTATACTTCAAGAGAAATGTGCAATTAAATTGATATTAAAAAAAATTATACTTTGTTTATTTGCGTCGGCCTAGATCCTGGACTCAGATGCAAGTAATTTGATTTTTCTTCAGAAATGGAAAACTCAACTTCCTCTTATGAACTCCTCAAATGCTGGCAACCACAAAGAGTGATTGAGTGCAAGTCTTCTTCTAACCAAGAGGTTTTGCTGAGGGTGATGCTTCAGGTCTTTGGTAGCTGCTCAGTGGTAACAGAGATAATCTATTTTAGATTTCCATGGACATCCCAGAAAAGTGCTATAATTACTGAGCTTTGTCTGGGGTAGGCTGGGGGACAGGAAAGGAGAAAAAAGCAGAGGATCTGGAGTAAGACACTGCCCAACTCTAAATGTTCACCTCAAAATGCCTCACATAATAGCCCAGGAGTTTGAACACTCCTTTCTGAGTTGGAGTTGGTGAGAATTAAGGTCTTAAGACTTCCTGTTCCTCCTGCCAGAAGGGGTTATAACCAGTGGATAATTGGTTCTACATGTATTCTGACCAGAAATTCTTTCCACTTTGAAACTGTACATATGCTCTTGTTGAGAGCTTTCTTTCACAAAGTGATTTTTCTGTTTGAAATAATGACTCCTCCTAAACATTCCTAGCCAGCTCCACTCTATATTTGCTGAAGACATGACTTCAAATGCATTTTTGCATCTTTATTGTTGTCTTTTTTCTTTTTCCCTGTCTGTTCCAAAGCCAGATTTACAAGGCCCATGTGATGTGAGTGTTACAATGTCCCACCTAGAACATATTTAGAGGGCCTGTTTTTCAGAACATCAGACCCATGGTTTTCCAGCATTAGAAATATGCAGATTTTTTGCTATCCATTTTGGCTCTTAAGCAATTAATCACATCACACATTTTTACAGCTAGTACACAATAAAACTAATGATAGCGAGCAGAATCTTTGTCCAAGAAATGATCAGTTAAGCGATGTTGCAGTTATGTCGTGGTCTTTAAATGACAACAGTTTGCTCAGGTATACATTTACTGTGTGTTGTGTTTCATCTGCTAGTGCATCTCCACTGACACCAAAGGGCAGTGGGAGCCTCTGCAGAATGAAACTGGGTAAACTCATTTATTTTGATCTTACTGTGGGAATATTCTCTGCTGGACACATAACGTTCCACAAGCAGGGATGAGTTATACAGAAGAACTGGACTGGTCTTCCATCTAACCTGATGGCAGCACATCAGTCACTCCTGCTCATAGGTCTGGGGCCAAGGTTGCAGATAGCTGGAGTACATTGTTCTGCCTGACAGGGCTTTAACTTGCAGAGTTAACTTTACTCAAGAGAAAATTATGCCAGATCCTTGCCTTTGAAGATTTCGGTAAACTTCTTTTTCAGGGAAAAAGAGTGGCCAACTGGGATTTTTTGTGAGTTATCTGCTTTTCAAAGATCTTTGTGAGAGGGGCTTGGTTAAGGGCATTGCTAGGGGAAACCAATTATAATTTTCAAATACATTAGGCATAAATAAACATTTAATTAACTGAGACCAGCTCTTTCAGCCATTGCCTATCTTCTCCTTTTTGTAGAGTTGGGGAGTTCTGAGGAATTCCTAACACTACACATTTTTTTGACAGTGTCAGCAAACTCTTCAAACCAACTTTCAGTACTTCCTTTTCCTTTCTCTTCCCTCTCTTCCAATTCCTTCTCATATACACTTTAGCCTACCCTCTTAATTTTCCTTTTTCTTGCAATTTCCAATTTACTTCTAACTTCTCCTTCTTTGCTCATTACTTCAGTCCCTTTTCCATGTTTTTCTTTCCCACACCCTCTTTCCCCTGTTCAGATGAAACTCACTCACAAACTGGGTTATCTCCCCAGCAGCCTCTCCCTAGTGATGGATAGGAATATCCTATACCTTAGCAGCTGGTAATCAGAAGGGTGTCATAGTCTTTCATCCCCTCCCTGATTTGCAACATACTTCTCCAAAGGTCTGTTGGCTTTTGATGGCAGCAGAAGCTGTATGTGGGCTAGAAGGAAGTGGAATGGAAAAAGAAGATATTTTTGTCACTTATTGAGCAGCACCAAATGGCTGCTGGGCAGTCCAAGGAGACCTGCAGGGTGTGGGGAGGTGACAGACAAGGGGGACACATTCCATTTGACATGCAGCATACAACGATGTGTTTCTATTGAGGTATTGTAATGCTGTTTTTATGGCACTGTCAGCATTATAGCCACAACAGAGCATGCAATATTAGATGCTGAGTGTGAGTCTTTGCAGTTATTAAAAACTATAAATATCTTCTATAAAAGTGAAGGGAAAATATTGGCCACATGATGTTTTTCTTTCAAAAACATCCAACCAATCCTAGTTTGCCCCAGGTTTAAAGTTCCCCTTTCCTCCAATATAATTTGATTTCACATTGCCTTGCTTTTTCTTTGCCTTTTTCTTTTCTTTTCCTCAAGGACTTCCAAAGGTTAAGTGTACTTGCATGGCAGGACATGATTAAGGAGCACAATATTGCACTGAGATAAAGTAAATGTAAACAGTACTATCTTCTTTATTTTGCAGAGGGACAAAGAAGGTATTGTACAGTAGTTTGTGATGTTGGCTGATATTGGCTTGCATTAATACACTAAACTGACTATTTTTTACATATCTTCAACCATACAAGCTTAGCAGACATGGGCAGCAAACACACAGGCCTACTAACTACCGACTAACGAACTAGGAATAACTTTATCCATTTCTGTAGCTTTGTGAGAGTTATGGTATTATTTGCAAAATAAAAAATAATAATTAAAATAGCTCAGCAAAAAGGTAAATTCTTTTCAAAAAGATGTGACCAAATTCTTATGGACAACTTCTCTGCAGGCTTCTGCTTAGACATGTTTTTTCTCTTGCCCCGTGCCAAACATAAAACATGATTTTTCTTTTCTATATTGAAGTCTGTGAATTGTGAAACAAAATCCTGTAAACTTTGCCTGTCAACCTTAACTTCTAGACTTTCTGACTTTTAAATTTTGGATCTAAAAATCTAGTTTGCCATAAATTTCTACATGCTCTGTTCTTTTACTGTAATTAAAGCCATAAGGCATTTTGCTATACATCTTCAGATATTCAGTAAAGACCTACCACTTTTTCCACTTGTCAACTCATTCACAAGTGTAGAGGGTCTTGTAAAATTTTCACAATGTAGAGAAGTTACTCCTGCAAGATTCAGCAGACTGAGGATTCAGTGACAGTCTAAATTAATATCGTTCGGGTGAGGAGGTGTTTTCAGAGTCGCACCATGATAGCCAACCTGCTTATAAATTCTGTTTCAGTCATGAGCAGACATATTAGACTAGAGGAATTTCAAAAGTGAAGAAAATATTTAGATCCTACTGAAGGTAAAGAATTTCTAGGCTTCAAGAAAAAATGTAAAAACACATTTGAAGTAATGGTAGGTTTCTCCTCTTACAGTTCTTGAACAGAACTGGAAAGATAAAACCTATTAGAGATCACACTCGGTGTCTTTCAATTTATGGATTTGATAATGGTGCTCTGAATTTTGAAAAGCAAATAGTTGCTTGATTGGAGAGGTGGCTGCAAAAACCTTTCTCTTCATTTTCATACAGGCACAAAGGTTCTCCCAAAAAAAAAAAAGGCGATTATCTTATGATAATATGAGTTATAAAGAAAAACAAAACATAATACTTTTCATGAATCTTCACACCACAAGACAACTATCAGCTCCTATATAAGTCCCATCCTTTTGACAAGGGTTAAATTCCACTGTATGTTAAATTACAAATGGTAATGTGGTTTTAAAACCTCATAAAGTACAAGACCTGGAGTATAACTTGTGTTTTTCAGTTTCAAAAGTAAATTGATCTACAATCAATGTGGGGATTTTAGTCACATTCATAGCTTGTCAATTGAATGAAAGCAACCATTTCAGTTTTCTCTGCATTCGAGATGTTATTAAAGTATGGATTCAGTGTTCTGTAAATGGAAAAAAATTATTTATTGTACTTAATAATATACATATGAATTACCTTGAATTGCACACATCAGTTACTGAGTAGTTTAAATGAATTACTAAATACATAATATATTGCATTAATTTTCCTTCTATGGAAAATAATCCAATGCCCAACATTCACCAAACTATAGAAATTTGACACACTAAGCATGTCTAAAAGCATCTCTTCTGTCTGATCACTGCGTTAGTGGTGCAATCATGTAAAACATTTTCTTCTAGTTAAAATTTTCATAATAATCTAATAGATATTGTATATGTCATGTCCATCATTTTGAGGGGATAATTTCCATGCTGGACATGAAAAAAAGACATTTCTTCTGCTTTTAGTATTAGAGGTTTTCAACTCACAAAATCTACTTCTTGCTATCAGGATTTCACGTGTGTGAGCAGAGTAGCAACCTTAAAGTATTTCTAAAACTCTAAATGACTTCCCCAGTGCACAGAATTAACAGCTAATGGGATTTGCTATGACTTGCAATGAATAAATACATGGGGCTTTTTCTGAGGAATTAGATCTTGTAAGCCATGCGTTTCTCTGATTTTTATATCTTTCACATTTGTCATAAAAACTCAGAGAATATTATACCTACCTCTGAGGACACGTTTTCTTTATCTCTTAAGTGTCTACATTCATATTTCACTGACAGCACTTTTGAAAAACATTGCCTTCAGCTATTTGAGAGCTGAAGCCTTCTCTGTAGCTACAGTAGAGAAGCAGCTACAACAGCAGTAATGGAAGTTTGCATTCCAGTCCTCCTCAACAGTCAGAAGAAACCATATGCCAAAATCCCCACCCTCTTCCTCAATTTTGATGTGTCTTCCAAAGTTCTTAATGACACTGTTATTTCTGAAATGGTGGTTTTAGACTGTGAACACTGTTAATTTGTTTTTACAAACTGTTTTTGTCTAATAATACCTTAACTAGTTGCCAAACTGCACTAAATTTGCACTGAGTTCTGATGGCCAGCAGGAAAGCATCTCAGGTGATGCTCATGTGACTCTAAGTCTCTTTCCTTAAAAGAAAAGGTAATGTCTAAGTTTTGGCTTAGGCATGTGTGTTAGTGGCAGATGTTCTTGGTGACTGTTAAATGAGCTCCAGATGGCAGCTTAGAAGTTTGACCTTAAACATTTTCTAACCTTCGGCTGTAATTTTTAAATGAAGATATGTGTAGATGCATAGCTTGTTCAGTTTCTCCCTTGGATTCAGACAGAAGATAAGATGATGAGGTTCATCAGGAAGATGGATGATGATATTATCTTGTCTTGATTTCATCGCAAGTGAAGTTTGAAGGAATCATCTGTTCACCATTACCTAAAAAAAAAATTAAAAAAAAAAAACAATTTTAAGGGGAAATAGACCAATAATTCTGTTCTTTTTAGTTTTCATTTAAAAAAAAATAAAGCAGAAGTGTCTGTTTGAATCTTTTTCTCACTGTCTGATAAAATTTCATCTATTCATGTAGACTGCTTTCTTTCAGGCTGTCAAGAGTAAACCCTAACTCACTGTGTTTATCCTAAAAGGGAACAAGCCATTCAGATTTCAGGTTTCAGTAACTCTTTTAAATTGTTCTCTTCTTCAAGAGATGATGTAAATCTCTTTATAGATCATTTGCAGAGAGCAGTAAGTTTACTACTCTTGTCGGACAGTTTGTCAGAGACCATAAGGAAGTTCACCTCCAAGGAAAGCTTTATAGTTTAGAAAATAATGTGCAAAATCATTTTTCTTACCTACAGGACTTGTTCTCTACAAATGCAGAGAAGAAGGAGGATAGCTTATTATTCACTTCACAATAAGAAAAGAAAACAGCCTGTTGTTACAGTAAAACTTAGGCTTGCCACTTCCAAAATGGGTATTTGTGCTAAGTGGATGATTTTGAATGCACAGTAGAAATGTGCTGTGAAATCATGGAAATCATGGTCCAATTCTTTTCTCCATTTCTTTTTTTCATTATTTAGTTCATGTACACCCCACTGTTGTACCATTTATGCTGAAAATTATACTCTGAAGCTGCATTCCTTCCACCAGAGAACAGGTACAAGCCTGCCTTGGAAGTCCAGTAGTGCAGGGCAGGAACCAGGCACCTTTGCCACATGGGGTGAGGACAGAGTAGTGGGAGAACACATCACAGCTGGGTTCTGCACATCCTGCTTCCCTCTCATGCCAGAGAAGTGGTGGGATGGGGCGGGACCATGCCCATGTCTCACCTTGACTACAGCTTGAAACTATTCTGTCCAGAAATTTAGATATGGTCAGAATAATAAAAGCAACAGATATGATCTGGACCTCTAGAGAGCTTGTCACTTCAACCAAATTTAGCACCAGAACTGCTGCACTCAAAAGAATGAACTTTAGATGAAAAGTAAAGAAGCCTAAAGAAGGCCTGCAAGTAGAGTTTAAGCCTTCAGTTGTAAAACAATTCTAGCTTCTTTTGAATGAAAAGATCTCTAAAAATATTGTCATGGGGATATTTAAAGGTCACCATTGATCATATATTTGATCTATTGATAATTCAAGAAAATAAGATCTAATAACGTATCTTATTAAAGCTGATGAATGTAATCAGTAGCTTTCAGCCTGACTGGATATTGAATGCTCCTTTATATAGCAATAACTCAAAAGAGTAGGAAGCCATTGCTCAGAGGAAAGGCAAATAAAATGGTGAGACCAAATATGATTCCCTAAAGCTAATTGTAAACCAACTGGGCTGCGATATTGATTTATGCAAATGCCTCTGCCTGTATGAGGCAGAAAGGATGACAAATAATTGTGAGAGTGACCCTGCGAACAGGTAGAGAGGCTTGGTGACAGCCAAGATATTGTCACACAGGGCAGCACTGCTATGTGGAGCATTGCTGAACATGAGGGAGATTTTGCTCCATTTTGCTAGTTGGTGTAACCAGTACCAATATGACTTACCTATCTTTGGCATGTATTGCATGTATTTTGGAGAGGGCAGATACAAGATTTTCCTGACTTTGGTGTATTAGACAGAAGCAATTGAATTTTTGCTTGAAAATGCTAACTTTTGTAATTTGCAGAGTGCTCTCAGGCACAGAGTTTGGACTTTAGAGTGGAGCCAGAAGTTGATCCTTGTGGGTCCCTTCCAACTCGTGACATTCCACAGGCCAGCTGCCCACCCTAGGTGAGCGCAATACGAGCTGAGGGCAAACACTGCCTGTGCAGTAGGAAGGAAAAACAGTTTCTTTCTATTTCAGGATGCTGCAGGATGGAAGTTTCTGTATTGATAGTCATGATGAATTCATTAAGTGCAATTTGAAACCAGCCTGGTACAAAATTGTCCAGAAGTCTGTTAAAATCGATGTAATTATGGAGTGAGTAATTAGAATTCAATCAGCAGGGAAAGCTGCTGATTCCTAAGACAGAGAAATCAATATATAGTTTGGCAGAAATCATAAATCGTGATGGTTACATTCTGTAAAATTAGAAGGCAACTTGTTTTATACTTTCAAGATTACCAATTAATTACATCTTTCACTTACACTCCCTCTTTGTGTCTCTACCCAGCACACACAGATCTCCCATAGCTATAACTGTTCTGCGTTTTTTTATGGTGATCATGGAAATTTGGAACGTGTAAGCAATTTTAATGTTCTGATCAATTTGGGAAAAACTTCAATTTTAAAAAAGAGGCAGAGATACGGAGGCAAATTTCTTCATGCGAACTGAAAATTTAGGCACAGTGTGCCTAAATTTACAATAATCATTAATGTATATATAAATTATACATTAATGATTAACTTACGATAATCATTAATGTATATATAAAGACTTAGTCTGAGGTTGTCATCCCACAAAAATCGTTGGTATTTCAGGAACTTGGAGCCTGGTATATACAAAAATTCCAGGAGGGTATATAATAGGCGTAGTGGTGTGGAGGCATTATTTAAAATAGTTACCACCCCATGGTAGAAAATAGGGTGAAAGAAAGGCATTTGAATTTAAATACCAAGTATGCAACTTTCAAATAGCCATCTGAGATTTCAGGGAGAATGTGTTGAGAGTGTAAAGCTGATGATGTAAGGTTTTGGCACGAAATTCCCCCTCCTCCCCCTTTTATTTTTTTTTGCTTTTAATAGTAATCCTACTTAAAAGCAAAGAAAAAATATGAAATTATGGACAGATATACTGTTCTGCCTGCCTTGAACCACCTCATCAAAGATGAGCATTAACAACTATAATGAAAGTATTAAAAAAAATGTGAAATAATGTGCAAACAATTGGTGCTACCCATCTTAAGCCATTTCATCAAAGAAGAACATTAATAATTCTAGGAGGCTTTCTGAGCAAGGCTTACCAATTTTAGTTTCTGAAATTCAGCTCTTGAGCATTACAGAAAACAAGCCAGCAAACAACTTTCTGGAAAAAATAATAGAAAAGAGATGGGAGAGGAGAGGGACAGGCTGCATACTGCCCTAAAAAAAAAAAAAAGAAAAGAAAAAAAAAACCAACAACAACACTAAATAATAGATTTTATTTCTGTGATCTGAAGGTGATCCTCAGTTCATCTGCACAGTCTTGGTGATAGAGCAAAATATCTATTTCTCAATCCTGCAGCTGAGTTTAGCAGCTCTTCCATCTGTTGATCTATAGGAGCAGCCAGAGGCCATGCTCTGCTGCTGAATACTGCTTGCATCCTGGGTAGAGTGCAAGGTTGCAATTGCAAGTAGTAACCTTATTTTCAGCTGCTTGCCTGGAGATTTGTAGCAGGGACCCCCCAGAACAAGACAACATTTTGTAGCTGGGCACTGCCATCATTTCATTGCTCAGTAGAAAGAGGGGAACAAAGGAATGGATGACAAGTAGGTTCTGCGTTTTTGTCTTGGGCTATCCCAAGCCTTGCTTTTCTCTAGGCCAGAGTATTAAGCATCACTTCTTTGCAGCTTAGCTCCTATTCAGGTCGAGTGTGTGACTAGGTGCTGGTCTGGGGAATCACAGGAAATTATTCCTGATCCCAGGATGCTCTGATTTGGCATTTAGGGTAAAGCATTTTAATAATCTAGTGTTGAGTCTCAGACTTACATGTCTTCAACTCTGCAGAGAAGTTCTTAAACACTTTATAAGTCTCTGCCATTCAATATTAAGCTAGATAGGCTCAGCTTGCAAAAGAGAAGGTACATAGGCACCAGATTTTCTTTTCTTTATCACTGCTAAATATCAGACTGACAAGACTGATCATCTTCCCTGATTGCTTCCTTCACATTTTATTAGCACATGTTCCTGCATTCATTCAGCTATTTAATTTCACTATTGATGGCTGCTTCCTAACACATAAACAATTCTGTCTTGGGTTGAAAAAAGTTTATATGATGTCCAATAATTGCCTTAAGTGAAAGCAACCACAGTTACTAGCTCAATACATTCCCCAAGGTTACTGGACTCAAGAGCATTTTCAACTACTAATTGTTTTTTTGCTTGCTCCTTTGTTTTTCCCTTGGTCTGATAATTAATTTCTTCATTCCTTCCTCAGGTTTTCATGTTCACACACTAATTTACTTCCTCAAGCTCCTGAAATGCTTTTGTGTACCTTGGCCTCAGGATAGAACCACCGCTCTCCTGAGCATACAACAGTTTCTCAGGTGGGGCTCTGCTAAATGAGCTGACCCTGGAGCTGCCTCATTAGCTTCAGCAGAGTCCTGGTAGAGATATACAGATGTGGGACTGGCTCTCTCTATTTACAGATAAAATACTCTTTCCCTGCACAATACTTGATCAAGGTCTGATATGTGTAATGGGAAACTCTAGACTCCTTCTATCATCTTCCCAGCCAGCTACTGCTCCTTCAGAGAGAGCCTGAGGAACTGCTCATTTTAGATGTTTGGACAAGGAACTGAAAATAACCAAAGGGTATTTCTAAATAATCATAGCATCATCAGGCCTTACACGCCTCCTGACAAACAGTCCTGGAAGAAAATAATAAATGTCTAGGTGTGCTCAAAGGGAAAAAAACAGTGGCTGTTGGATGCTCTCTGGAAACAATGCGACCCAGCTTTCATGTATATGGAGTAGCATGCTGGCTGTAGTGGTGAGTGTGAGCCACAGTCATCATTGCCTCCACAACTCTCAACCCACACTTTTTGGTAGCATTAACATGAGAGTTACGCTCATCCAGGAGAACATGGACATGTCAGAACAAAACATGTTACCGCTGTATCATTACCTGTGTTCATTTCTCACTCTCCCAGTAAACTGCTACTACTGCTGTCATGTTCCCCATGTTTTGCAACAGCTGTATATAAATACTTGATTTACAGTGGAAATCACAATTGTGACATTTGTTGATCCACTTTAGTAGAAGATTAATATCTCAAATTCAAGTGTGCATATTGGTTTTCCTGGAAAACAGGTTATTTCTTACCTCAGTTAGAGGAAAATGTCATGTTCTGAAGCACCAGTTTTCATGGGCCTGTTGACAAGGAGAGAGCAATCGTGTCTGAATATTCAACTTGCCCATATACCCAGAGCTACTGTACATGAAATGGATGGAGAACTAATTTCGTCTATATACCTGGAGATATTAAATTGCCTGTAGTTGATATTGCAGCTTTCCTGTTAAATTATTCCATCTTCTGGTGATGGCGATGCTAGAGGTAATGGTGGCAGTTCTGGTTTACTAATACTAGGAGTGGGTAAAAAAAGACCTTTCTGAAGCAGAAAGTGTGATTGTAACAATGCAGAAATGAAAAAGAATGCTCAGGGACAAGTGTAATACCTGAAAGGTGCTGTAATTCACTTACTGGAAATGACCAGGTTTCATACTACCAACATCTTCTTAAAGGATTGCATTCAGTCCTCTCTGACAGCTTAAGGTCTCTTTTCCTATATAATGTAATCTTTACAGGCAGCTGCCAGAGAATGCAGGATAATGAAGGCAGGTGCTGAATACAAGATACATTTCTGTCATAAGATGAATTTCATACATATTTTTGAAGTTGATCCATCCATTGCAAAACATGATCTGATGTAGCTAAATGAGAAGCCCCATTTTGCTGGTAGGGTGGCAGAAAGGAAACCTAATCTGTAGCCCACAGCCCCAGGATTGTATTGGAGCACTGTGCATAACTTGCTGGGGATAAGGTGACCTGAGCAAATGCTGATAACTATTTTGCTCCAACTTTCTATGGGGGGATATCTTACCTCATATTCAAAACCAGATGCTAAAATCATGTTTGCAGGCAGTCAGAAAGAAAAGACAGTCTGAAGACAAACTACTCTGACTCATTTGGTAACCATCACTAATTCCTTTAATAAAACTTCTGCTCCCTACATAAACACACACACACCACAGAAATTGGCAGTTGGTGCAAGTAAGACTGGTGATTCAGTGATAGCCTGAATTGTCCCTCTCGTTAGACTCTGCTGATGATTTTGGGAGTGTTCTCTGTAAAATCTATAGCCACACACATAGCTGGCAGCTGGCTGGCTGCTTCACTGAGACAAAAGGACGTAACAGACCTATGGTGCTGGAGTAGCAATCACAGATGCAAACTTTAGAGTGGCCCAGGCTGCAGATACAACAGGAGCTGAGTTTCATGTTGTGGAGCTCTGGACTTTTAGGTTAATAAATCCAAACTGCAAACAGAAAATGTATTTGGCTCTGAATTTTAAAATGGATGGACTCTCTGACAGCAAGGTACCAATGGGATTTGCCAATAAAGCTTTCCCTGTGAGCTACTTATCAAATGGGATTTTTTACAGCAAACAGTTGTGAAAATCCTGATTATTTCCATTTGTTTTGTGTTGAACTCACAACTTGGAAGCCAGTCTTATTACACTGACAGAAGCAACAGGTAGGTACCTAACGTAAATCTGAAGTTAGTGAAAGACATTAGCAAAAATAAACAAAATTCCTGATACTTTAATTCACTCCTGTAAGTTCAAATTGTTGTTGTTAATCTCAGTACTCTTTGGGTGACCTTCAAACTCAAAACAGATTCACAGACAAATACAAATAAATTGAAAGTATATATAACATCATGTACACATGTAGAATACATGTTGATCTTCGTGTATATGATTAAAAACAGGTTTAAGATAGACGTAGTTGGAAAATGTGGACAATGGTAATCCACAAATCACAGAATGGCTTGGGCTGGAAGGGATCTTAAAGATCACCTGGTTCCAGCTCCCAGATATTTGGTTAAGGATGCTAAGCGTGCGTAGGTCCCATGTTTCTTGTGTTTTTTTCTCTTGTCTAAAATCTAAATAAAAATATTCAATTTCTACTCACCAGAAACTTTGCAGTTCATAACCAATAAAATAAATAATGTTTTAGCTCTACATGTTCTGTCAAATATTTTTCACTATGAATATAAAGCTTTCTTAAACAGTGTGTTTTGTACCTAAGCATTTAGCTATAAAGGGATAATTATGAAGCAGAACATTTGTTTGTAAAACAAACAAAAGAATAACAGGCTGCTTTGTTTTTCTGTATCTGTTTTCTTATAGTAATTACGATAATCCTGAAAATTACAAACTAACAAAAATACTTACGCTTTTCCATCTCCAAAATCAATGAAATTTCCAAGCATGCTTAATGTAACAGCTAAAATAAACACAACCAATCATTGCATTTCAGATCTGGTGCGTAATAGGAAAGTCAGTCAAGAACATGCTACAGTTTCATTGATAGTTAGTAAGCGTTTAATTGTGCACAGGAGTATTTTTCCTTCAAAATGATGAATGCTAAAATTATTTCAGATTCTCTTGTGAATAGGACTGTAGATCATATTCCCCTTTCCAGATGTGGCATAACAGCCTGTAGAAATGGAAACACTGCATGAGTGCTCCAGTGGAAGGTCATAGTGTTTCAAGTTAATTATCACGTATTCTTAAACTATATTACAAAGATGTTAGAAATGAAATCTTACAATACTGTCTGGAAAAGGTAAGTTCAGTAGTCATAAGTCTAAAATAAAATTGACTAGGAGAATGAGTCATTGAAAGCACCCTTGGCAAAACCACACTTATTCAGTAGGTGACAATGAGATAAAACCAAAAGGATGGTGGTTTATACTGAATTCATGAATAAGACAAATCCATTGCAGAATTCAAACATAGGCTAAAGGATGATGGCTTCCTATTAGAGAAACAATCCAGTCTATACAGTGGTTTCCTTCATAAGAAGAAGTGTTTCAACATGCAATAGGTTACCACAAAGAAGCTAGTGAGCATTCTGTGTCCTTTGGAGACGAAATGAGAAGAAAAGGGCATGAAATCAGTATGGGAAAATTGTTACTTGCAAGGAAAACTTCCTAAAAAGAAATAAAAACCTTCCTCAACTTAATCAGTAGAGAGAGAGAGAAGCTACAACCTGGAGAGCATTATTTATGTACAGCTGAACTGAAGAGGGCCAAGGGAAATTATCAGGAAACCTATGAGATCTGCTAAGATTTTATGACCCTGGGGCAGTACCATGGTGTTCACTTGTGCTTTCTTTCATAGCATTCTGCAGCAGTGGAGCCAGGACACAGGAAATATGGCTGTGTGTGTATGTCAGGAGGGAAACCCCTGAGGTTAGAAAACTTTCTGCCATCATTCCTGCTTCCAGAATAGCTCCAACCCAGTTCATAGTCTGAGCTGAAACAGCTCTTTCCAGATCTCCTCCACTTCCAACAGTGCAACATTAGAGGCACATTTAGTTCTCTCTGGTTTCTCTTACTTGCAGTGCATAAAATTATGGAAGGCTTGATTAAACTGCTACAAAGCTACAGAGTTTAATTGCCCATGCATGCTGCTGACACTAATCCATCTAGTCTCCCACTCTTAACTAAGAGGTTTTAATATGTGAAAGTATTCACAGAACCAGGAACACATGTAATTCCAAACAACAATCCAGCTAGGAGGAGGGATAAGAGTATGAGACATACAGCTTTATTCAGCAGCTCATGGTGGTTAAGTCCACCAAATAAGTTAGCACAGTAATTATCCCAAAAGATTATAGCTGTAAGAAGATGGCTTCCCAGAGCAATCACTACTGTCTCAGAGTAATATCTCCATCTAACAAAGCCAGCTGTGAGAATATTTTTTGGCAGAATTCAGACAACAATAGGCCCCTCTAGGTAATACCCTCTCAAAACCTTTTTTTTTTTGGCTTGGTTTCTTTTATACCTATCCCAATTTCTGGCCAGAAGGAAGTCTGTGAAGAGTAATTATATTTCTTCCTAATCTTAGGCTAGCATGTATCCTACTCCAGTATAGCATATTTGCCCTAGTTTTCCATAAATAGTTCCTCCTTGAGGAGGTGCAAAGGCATAGGACAGTACTGACACTTAATCACATATGATTCATTATACAATGATCAAATTTCAGACTAATGTTCACAATAGCTATTTATTATATATAATATGTATATACATACACACACTTTTTAATATTTAATTATATTTTTTATATTTAATTTATATGTAATATGTAAAACCTGTAGTTTTCTTTCTGTCTCTCTCCTATTTTACAGTGTCTGGTTGTCAATCTGCCTATTCTTTATTTTACTTTCCACCCACATTTGCCCCAGAATTTCTCAGTGACTTTTTTTTCTGACACATGAATATTGTAATTTCATAGTTTGTGTAGTGTTTGAATCCAGGCTGTCAGAATGAGTTCCGAATCTGTCCATTGGTCCTAATAAGTAATGCAAACATTCAACATACAGTACAATGCCAACACTGGTTAAGCAAATTAGGCAGTGTTTTATTTCATTTAATCTTCCTTTATCTGTGCTTCAGCTGCCACACTATCACGTCACTGTATCTGCTCTTTATGCCAGGTATTTAAAAAGGTTTAGGATGAAAAAGGAACAATAACACTGGAATTACATATCTGATGTCACGGTGTTCCTGTTTGAACAGATTGTGAATCACGTTGGAGGCATACTTAGCTGCATGTATCCATTTGCTTTTCTGGCGATTTATGTAGACAGCTTGTCAACAGATGTTGAATCAATGCAGAACTTTCTATTACTGAGAATGCTGTTGGAAGTAAGAGAATTTTTTTTTGTTTCACATTTAGGGCACGTCTAGTGACCAAAGCATAATATCCAGATTTTACTTCTCCAATGGTCAGTAATTACATAAAAGATGATGAAATATTCTTATGAGCATTTTTTTTTTAAATCTGCGTAATGTTGAAGAGCAACCTGAGAAATATAGATTCCGAAGTGAAGATGGAGACTAATCATTAATGTTCCATCAGCCAAAATTTAAAGAAAAGCATGAAGAATATACATTTTAAGACCTTTACAAAGTCACTTAAACCAAACAGTTAAAAAATTCCCAATTAATTTTGTGTTAACACCACAAGACCAATAACTGAAAGACCAAAGAAATTGTCTCTCAGTTAGGCACTCTAGCAATAGATGACTCTTCCCTAGGAAGTACCATAATCAAGCATTATTTCAGAGAACAAAGATAAGCACCCCCCTTTCTCTAGAACTCAGGAGATTAGAAATTGTGATGTTATGTAGCTTTTACAGTCACTGTTCAAAAGGCCTGAAAAAACAGCTCTCTCTTGGAATCTTCTCTCAAAAGTGATGAAGGCTTTCAGAGAAACTTCCTTCTTTTACAAACCTCATTTCAACAGAAAACCTTCTGATGTTTGGTTAAGGACTTCATGCCTTCATTTGTTGTCTGTGGTTCAGTAGTAGGGAGAAGTAATTTTCACTGAAACCTGACCTCCTGATTTTCAGATGGGATATCCAGCAAAATGACATAAAATAGCTCAAGTAGGATGGGACCACAGAAAGTCTGTAATCCAAGCTCCAGCACAGGGCTGGGTCAGCTAAGGGGCCAGGCCAGGTTGCTCAGAGCTTTATCTACTCTTGGCTTGAATTTCCAAAGATAGAGCCTTCAAAACTGGATATACTTTGATCTAAATTGTAAATGTATCATATAATAACACAAGAACATATGTACACTCTGCTCACCAGTGCTAGCACAAGGAGAGAAAAAGAATGGGAGCTACTCTTAACCTTTCTAGACATGCCTGTAACTGGAAGCTCTCGATAGCCTTTTAAATACAGAATGTATTTCCTTATTATTTATAAAAGTTAAAAAAAAAAAGTTTTCAGGACATCCTGAGGCATTTTCCAGCTGGGCAGCACTGGGCAAGATAGTAGCTGCCATTTGAAGAACCTTTCAGAATTAGGGTAAGGTAATGTACTAGCCTCCAATAAAAAGATTGCAATTACTGTTTTTCTTTGGCCTTTGAGGCAGGAGCTCATCAGATTCAAAGAGCGTCACTGGTAACTCACTGAAGTGTTTAAGTAGAGAGTTTTTGTTGTTCAGAGACTTCACAAAAATTCAAAGTTTTTTAATAACTGAGGAACAGGCAATTTGAATTGCCTAATATTTTTGAGTGAGCACACAACTGGCTTTGAAAGGTTTTGTTAATTTGCCCCAGTATAACAGTTATGAGCAAAGGAATTTTATAGCAAGCTTCTAGCAATTTTTTTTTTTTTTTAAAGAAACAAGAAAATGCTCCATTTTTAGCCTTCTAACCAAGAAAAAGAGAATGTGGTAGGTGGTGTATTTCTAGCTAATTAGCTGAAAATTAAAACAGCTCAAAGAATTAAAATAGAACTACTTGCTGGACATCTTGTGCCCCAGAGCAAAAGACACCTTCGTTATGATAAAATGCTTTTAATCTTCAAACGTTTCTCTAATGAGCTCTACATTGATATACAGCACACACCACTGAAACAGACAGTGCTGACGTGGCCTATCCTGAAATTCACTGAGGTTAGTGACAAGCGGTACTTGGAACAAATTTGCCTCATCTAGAAATCTCCAAAGGTCTAATCCTCCCCAGATCAGGACTAGACAAAGATCAGGCCTAACAGGAACAATTTTTTCACATCTGCTTCCTGAGCCATGGATTTTATATTTTAAAGTATTCTTAAAAATAAGAATCCGTGACTTCTGACTCTTTGAAATTTCTGTATATGGGCTGGTGGCTGAGTTAGCTTTGCTAAAAACTTTGAAAAATGTCAACTGGAAACCTGGGCTGCGTGGAAAGCTGAGTTGAGGTTAGGTTTTCCCAACAGCTCACAGCAGTAGCACACCTGGTTTCCGTTCCATATGGCAGCAAGATATGGCCCGAGTACCCACAGGGGATCTGGGGGAGCTATTGAAACGTAGGGAGGATGTATAACTGTAACCTGACCCCACACCAAACTTTCCTCCATGCCTGTCACTGCTGAGCTGAAAACATGGAAAACGTGCTTAAAGAGACTAAATTGGTCTTATTGTAAAGATGCTTTTATTTCAGCATCATGACTTGTAATTTTTAGCAGGTTTCATTTTCAGTTCAGGACCTGTTATTTCTCTTCTGTAACAGCACTAACTACTCATGTTACTGTGAGTAAGCATCACCACCCCACCATCACCTTACTGCTATCAGAAGATGACTTTGCTACTTTAACCATTGAGCTGCTGTCTGCAGGAAGCGTGTCTACAAGATGAATGCAGAATCCGGATGAGTAGGTTTTCTGATGCAGGCACTGGCTTGGTACCAGCTCAGCTGACTCAGACAGACAGCCGCCACCCTTTTGTGATTCCTTTCTTTTTTTCCTATGTGTCAGGATTCAGAAGGTGCTGATTACATTTATGTAGCTAATGAGTTTTCTAATCCAGTGTCTAATTTCATCTGCATGTTGAATTTTTTATCTTGTAAAGATGCTTAAATCTGCAGTTGGAATATGCCCTCTGTACTGGAAGAACCTGTATTGGAACAAGTCATATATAAAGTAAACATACTTTTTTTATTATTTTTTTTTTCTTTAACTGAGTTGTAAAATGAGATTTGGATTTATCCCAAGGCATTTAATTTATTCCTTTAACTGAAAAGAAAAAAAAATCAAGACATCTGATATTTTCAGTGTTATATATAACTTTAATCAGTTGATGGGTACAGCCAATGAGTAGATCAATTTGAAGAAATATGCTTTCAGTGTGTGTTTATTGAGTGAAATTAAATCTACAACACTCAGAAGACTAATCTGTATATCCTTATTAGAAGCTCAGTGACCTTTATTACAACCTTCAGAGTGTATTAACTCAGGAAACTAAAATTCAGGAGGCATGTTGTTTTTCTCTAAAATCTTGCTGGCCACAAGGGACTAACAGGTGTAGAATTTTAATCCGAGTCTGTATTTTTATGTTAGGGCATGTGCTTGTCGTTGCATTGCATTCCTGCCAGGTTGTCTAAAAGCGGAAATATGCTCTACTGATGGGAATTAGCAAGAAACGGGCGTTTTCTGCCCTTGAATTAACTTCCATTCCTCTCACTCCCGTGCACCAGGAAGAGAGGCAAGCTGCAGGTGCTGCTGTCTTTACAAGGGACTGTCTTTACTCAACACAACATTAATACTGGCTCTGTGGCTGGCTTTAAAGAATGAGGAAACATTGTTGCTCTCCGAGTTTGCTCTGAGCTGCTTGCTTCTATAATGACCCCTGACTGGGCAGATCCTTAAGTTAAATAAAAATGTGCAGTATTGCAGATGAGACTATATGTAATCACACCATCCAGACTAAGCAGAAGCAGGCTGGTTTACTGTCTGGATTAGAAACCCATAAGGAACAACTCACTGCACAGGTCTTGGCTGCCTTTGGCTGCTTCAGATCCTGGAGCACTTTTCTATGAACACGTGTTATCCCTCGTGCCTGAGGTCTGGTTGGGGTAATTACACTCTGCTTAGTTAAGTGCCCCCTGGAAATCAGAGCAGTGTGCAGCACTTTACTGCCTGCTCTGAACCACTGTCTTGAACTGGTTGACATTTTTCAGCTTCCTATGAAAGGTGGTTGTGCTTATCTGGTTGGAAAAGTGATTACAAAATGTTTTGCTATCTGCTAGGATAAAAGGTGTTGTATAAAAATATGAAGTTATGTGACTGTTAAACCAAGAAAGGGCTTATGCCATAAGCAAACAGTGGGACAGTAACTCAAGGAGCTCTCCAGAGGCAAATGCTTGGGTAATGCCAGACAGTACTAGCCTTAAAGGGAGAGAGATGGTTAAAAGTGGCTTGAGAATAACTCTGGAAAGTCAAAGCTTCACTGTGCTTACCCATTTACTAGCAGGAACTACAGAATGTAAACAAAGCAATGTGTCTGTTTAAGACACGTTATTGATCTACACAGCTGGACGACTGTAACAATAAGCTGATAATGTTTGCAAAGCACAAAGTGTTAGTAAACTCAAATATTTTTCTCTGTTACCCCGTCTCCCATAGATAACAGTAAAGTTATTATGTTGGAATCCTACCTCCTTCGGTAGCTAATTCCAGCTATGACTTGTCCCTGCCTGGCAGTGTATTTGCTGGCACTGGGAGAGCCTACCTCTGGATGTGTAACAGCAAACAAAACCTGTTAGCAAAGCGCTTAATCTCATAGGCGTTCTGAGGCAGGAACGACGAGAAGCTCAACACGTAATGACACAGGCTTTGCAGAGACACTGGCAGCAGTGCAGGCGGATGAGCGAACGCTAAATTTACCTACCCTCGCAGGGATCAATCCTAAAGCACTGGTGAGGTTTACCCTTTAGGCGAGGACCGCAACACGCTCAGCCCCAAAGTTTTGCGGTGAAACTTTATGCCTCGCTGTAGACACACTCCTGCAAACTCCCATCCCGCGGCACCGCCGAGGCGGGCAGGTAAGGGGCTGACGAGGGGGCGGCCGGGCCGGGCGGGGCGTGGCAGGGCGGGACCGGCGGCGGCCTCCGCCCCGGGCGGCGGCGCGGGTGGGCTTGTTGGGGGATTTCCTCCCAGCCCCGGGAGTGGCGGCTCTTCCCGCTCGGCGTCTCGGCTGCCGCCTTGCCTCGGGGTGTTGGGCGTTTCACCGACGAGTGCGGGAGGAATGCAGCGGACTAGAGCTCGGTATGTTTTCACCCGGGGGGATCGTGCTGGCCTGGAGCAGACAGCTTGTTTCATCCGCTCCTTGTTTTTCGTGGCGCGTTGCCCTTTCCGTAGCGAGGGTCTTCCACTCGCGGCACCAGGCGCCGTGGGCTATCTCCCTACGGAGAGAGGGAAGGTTGCGGTGGAAGCTCTGAGCTCTGGAGCGTTCCCAGAAGTTTAGCGGAAACCTATTACTCTGCAACGGAGCGCTCTGCAGAAGGAGCAACTTTTCTGCTGACTCCTCTTCCTCCCTGCAGTGGTCAAACAACAAAAAAATAGGGAATTCAGGGCATATCATTATATATAAAGTATATGTTGTGTTGTCTGTGAGTTTTCAAGCAGTGAATTGAGTGACTGGGACAGACAGGCTGCAGTTTGGCACAGTGGTAACGCTTTGGTTCACTGCAGATAGTAAGTAAGATCTCATAATTTCATTACGTGAGAGAGGGAGGAATAAGAAAGAAAAAAAAAAAAAGAATGTTGAAGCAAAATCACTTTTATCTTCCTCATCTTAAGAGGGGAGGAAGAAGTGCATCTGAGCCCTTCTAGAAGACTCAAGAGTCATCAAGTTGCTGCCTCACAAGTGCTGATTCTGTTTAACTTTCCAGGTGACTTTCATGGGTCTGTACACTGACTTCAGGCTGTGCTTCAGACAGGTAAGAGGTAAGTGTGCCAAACTTGTTATTGCGTGCTGAGGCACAGTAGCGTCCCCCAGTCTTGAGTGGGAGATGTTAGGGAAAAAACAAAAAACTGTCATTTTTTTCTTTTTTGCAATGAGAAAGTGTTCTGGTCTGTAGAATGAAACTATTGACAGTGAATATTTGGTAAACTGGTAAAATTCCAAACCTGTTGTTATTAGTACCACTGAAGTTTCTTCTCTGTTTTTCTAAAGCAAACAGAATTTTTCATGAAGCTGTTAAATTAATCTACATGCTCATAGGTAGGACGGATGTCCGTTTGTGTTGTTAATACAAGCACAGCTTTTTGCTTGTTTCCTGTAAATATACATATATATATGTATTAGAACTGCAGTAGAACAACCTGCAAAGAAACTAACTGGATAGTTGCTTTGTGAGTTAAACTAATACAGTGTGAAGTTCAAGATTTATGGTTGATGAGTAGGATCATGTGGGTAAATGTATTGCTGTGTGATCTCAGAACTAATGTGGATACCGTGGACTGGTTTCAATCACCTGGTTTTATTACTGTGGAGATATTAAATGGCATCAGAAACCAGTATGTGCTCTGTTAGTGAAAATGAGACATGTTACATGTACTGCTTCATTAAGAGACTTTTTCTTTGGAAAAATATAAAGTAATGAGAAACTGGCTTAAGTACAGTAGAGCAGCCAACTCAAATGCAGAACTTATTTAACTGTGCCATGTTCCTCATTTTGTATAACATCGTATTCTATAAAATGTAATTTCTATAACAGCACTGAAGTTTACTATGTAACAAGGGAGAATGAAGTAAAAAAAATGTTAAATGCATGTAGCTAGAGTGGTGGGAAATTGCTTTGGTGATGCTGATTTTTTGGAATTCCTGATTGTGAAACTTCAGTTGTGAAGGTTTTGTTTCTTTGTTTTGTTTTTTTTTTTGAAAGGGCTTCCATGTTTCTGAATTTTCAGAGGAAAGGATGCTTGCTTTAAGCAGTTTTCTTTGACAACATAACCCTATGCAACTTTATGCAGAGGATTTCATTGTATACATTTTAGATGCATATTTCCTATGGAAAATTCCATTATTTTTCTCATGACATTCTATAACAAAATTATCTTAACCTGATTTGCAAGGTTGGTAAGTAGTAATCTTCTATTATTGCTAGTTGCAAAGTCATGCAGGCCAGATGGTGTCTTCAGTTAACACTTAGACACAACCTTCATATCAGAGGCCCTGCAAGTTAAGGGGTTGCTAATTTGTCAGCTCTACCAGTGGGTCTAGACACCAAGAGTCTCCCTCTGCAGCACCGGTCACTGAAATACCATCTGCTGTGAGGTGAGAGACTTGTTGCTACACTGCCCCTCTGCTTAGACGTTGTAGTGAGGCCTGCTAGATGTTTAACCTTTTTCTGTTTCCTAATAGATTTCTGTGGATCAGAAGGGCAGTGTTAGGAATTTTTTCATTCCTGCATATTTGCCTAGTAGCACTGAGTTTTATTGTCTTGATCTAGTTACGCATTTAATCCAAATTTCTATAAGGACTTTGGCTTCACCCAGATGTAATATTCTGCGTAACTTGTTGGAGAGAGAAAAGAGCAAATGCTGAGTGTTTACTCCTAGCAGCCATTGGGATAAACCAGAATGAGGAGCAGCACTGCCTGATACAGGGAACTATGCAAGCATTGTTAAGAGCTGAGGCTGTATCTTGTGTTTGTTGTTGTGAAGCCAGAAGGATAGGGTGTGGGGAGTGGAAAGGTGATCCTGGAGGACGTGTGTGAAGTAGGGCGCAAGTTAACATGAGAAGTGAGGGAGGAGGGAAAGCAGTGAAGTGAGAAGATACCCTCATCTCCTTTCACTGACTGTGCTGAAAGCAGTCTGGGCAGGTGTCCAGCAGGACATTCCTTGGTGCAAAATTTTTCTGTCATGATGCTCCAGTGGAGGCATCAGGGAAACTGTTGCTTCTTGGGGATGAAAAAGAAAGAGAGGAGAGGAAAATGTGGGTGGGCTGTGAAGGGTTGTGCCTTTGTGTGCTCTTTCTCATTTTCCTTTTATTAATTCAGGTGTGCCCAAGGAGATGTCGAGTGGGTGGGAATTTGTGGTAGCCCACAGCGGTATGAATGCTTTGACCATTAAAAGGAGCATCTGGCTTTTCACCAATTTTTAGCTGGTTAACCACTAATCTTTTTCAGGTAGGGGGGGGAAAAATGGAGGAGAATTAAAAATGATAGTAAATTGCCTCACAGACAAATTGTTTCTATGTCTTTGATTTCAGAACCATGTGATGACAGGTGGAATAGTGGTAAGGAAGTACTAAGTTAGCCAAATGTACTGCAATCAATGATATTGGCATTGATCTGGAATAGCAGAATGCTGCTTGAGTGCTGGAGGTTCCTCACCTCATCTGCAGGTGTATTTGCTTACCAGGCAGAGTGAAGTGGGCAATGTACTGAAAGGAAGAAGCATGTTGAAAGCAGGAAATGAAGTCTTCCTCTGTTCTGAGTGATTGTGCTGTGCCATTTCCTTATTGACCACATACAGGAATTTGTACCTTTGATCTGGACTCAAAACATGAAAGGGAAAAATGCAGGGTTCTCATATTAATGGAGTATAGATTCCGGTGACTCTTAAATTTGACAGTAGAATTAAGAAATCTAGCCTTGAAAGTGAATGCTTATAAACTTGTCACTTTTTTTGTTTGGTTTTTTTTTTTGCTGCTGGGAGCTCTGTGTTGCCAACAGGGATGTGTAATGTTTTTGTGTGCTGCCTTAACTGTGTCTGTACAGGGATTAGGAACAGTACATATCAAGTTGTCTCAAACAGCCAGAACATCCCTAAGATATTGCCCTGTGGAAGCTCAAGTTAAAATAGTCCATACTTCCAAAGAGGTGTAGGAAGAGGCTAAACTGAAGTAAGAGTCAACCTTAGCATAGGTGAGAGGGACACAGCAGTTTCTTAGACTGTGTTAACTTCCCTGGAGGAAGCATTCTACCTTGCAGGTCAAGTTGCCATCCAGTAGAGCCAGGACTAGGAGTGAAAGCAGTAAGATCTATAGCCTAACTGGGATACTGGACCTTTGTGTGGATAGAACTAATCTCTTTTGAAAATACTTAGGTTGAAAGTAATTACTTGTTTGCTGTTCTCTTGCAGCCACAGGGGAGCATTCATCTTGATTAAAGAATATTTGCAGATATTCTCTCTTTGCCAGGGTGCTAGGGAATGTTATCCATGACCATAGTTTTTTCATGCTGAAGGAGCAAATTTGTCAGTGTTGTGTGGCCATTTTTCAAGTTCTGCTAGAAGGCTTTTAGATACAGGCTTCTTCAATGCTGCCATCATTTTTTGGTATGTGAGTTACAAATCACTATATTTAATAAATTAAACTACTTTTTCAAGCTGAAAAGCCTTTAAAATACTGTAAGGTAGCAGAATAGCTTCAAATTCTGGGTGGATTTGATATGTTTAGATTCTAAACAATGCTGAAATAAGTATTCTTATTTAAAGGTAGTCTTAAAACTTAGAGAATGCATAAACAAATACTACAGTTTTATGTCATTTAAACTAATCACAAGTAACATAAAAACTTCACAATTATCTTTGTATAATGACTGATGATGGAGTAAATTGGCTTCAAAGTGATTTCTACAAGAAAGACCGTAAGGAAGATCTGGGGAACTATAGACCTGTCAACCTGACTTTAGTATTGGGAAAAGTTGTGGAGCAGATGATCTTCAGGGCGATTCCACAGCACGTTCATAGCTACCAAGGGATCAGACCCAGCCAGCATGGGTTCATGAAAGGCAGGTCGTGCTTGTCCAACCTCGTCTCCTTCTATGTCTGGGTGACCAGACTGGTAGATGAAGGAAAGGCTGTTGCTGTAGTCTACCTAGATTTCAGCAAAGCCTTTGACGCAGACTCACATGGTATTCTCCTGGGGAAACTGACAGCCCATGGCCTGGACAGGTATACCCTCCTTTGGGTATGGAACTGGCTTGAGGGCTGTGCACAGTGGGTAGTGGTTGTTGGGGTTAAGTCCAGCTGGTGTCCCATTACGAGTGGTGTCCCCCAGGGGTCAGTATTGGGGCCCATCTTGTTTAATATCTTTATTGATGACCTAGACAAGGGGATTGAGCACACCCTCAGTAAGTTTGCAGATGACACTAAGTTGGGAGGATGTGTTGTTCTGCTTGAGGGTAGGGAAGGCCCTTCAGAGGGATCTGGATAGACTGGATAGCTGGGCTGAGTTTCAGTGGGATGAGGCTCAATAAGGCCAAGTGCCGGGTTCTGCACTTTGATCACAATAACCCCATGCAATGCTATAGGCTTGAAGACTGTATAGAAGAAAAGGACCTGGGGGTGTTGGTTGATGCTTGGCTGAACATGAGCTGACAGTGTGCCCAGTTGGCCAAGAAGGCATCCTGGTCTGCATTAGAAATAGTGTGGCCAGGAGGAGCAGGGAGGTGATCATCCCCCTGTACTCGGTTCTGGTGTGGCCACACCTCAAGTGCTGTGTTCAGTTTTGGACCCTTCACTACAAGAAGGACCTTGAGGCTCTGGAACATGTTCAGAGAAGGGCAACAAATCTGGTGAGGGATCTGGAGCACAAGTCTTAAGAGGAGCGGCTGAAGGAGCTGGGATTGTTTAGTCTGGAGAAAAGGAGGCTCAGAGGAGACCTCATCACAGTCTACAACTTCCTCAAGGGAGGTTGTGGTGAGGGAGGGGTTGGCCTCTTCTCCCAAATAACTGATGACAGGATGAGAGGCAATGGCCACAAGTTGTGCCAGGGAAGATTTTGATTAGATTTGAGGAGAAACATTTTCTCTGAAAGAGTGGTCAGATGTTGGAATGGCCTGCGTAGGAAAGTGGTGGAGTCACCGTCCCTAGAGCTGTTCAAGAAGCGTTTAGATAAGGTACTAAGGGATATGATTTAGTAGCTTAGTGGGTAGGGATGGTGATAAGAGGATGGTTAGGCTAGATGATCTTGTAGGTCCTTTCCAACTTACTGTATCTATGTTTGTTTTTTGCTTACCTTTCCTTTGGGGTGTGTGTGTCTACACACTATATAGAGATAGATGCATACAAAAGTTCTACAAATTCATACAAATTTCTACTTCCTCAAAACAGAAACTACCGTAGAAGAAAAACATCTGTTTTTCTTTTTAACGGATTAATTGCTTGGTACTGCTCCCAATTTTTACTGTGCATCCAAATGTTAATAATCCAGGGCTTGTGGGTGGTGCTGCATGCAGCTGTGATGGTAGTGGATTTCCACTTTCAGGTATCTGCAGTCTTTTTATTTTTTTTCTTTCAAAAATACTCATTCAGAACTGTGGGTCCTACTTTCCTCTCCCCCCAATCCAGATGCTGTCAATGTCCTGTTACAGGAACAACACGGCTTTTGTCTATAGTGAAACAGAAGGGTTTTGTATTCCTTGTTCCTTTAACTAGAAGTTCTTAAAACATTGCTTGTTGCTGGGAAGCCACTTCCTTGTCAAGAGTGATTTCTGAAGGCGTGTAAGCAGTGTAGTTGCTACAGGCTTGATGTCAGCTGTGAAGACGGAGCAGAAACCTGGGTAAACCTAAATAAGGACAACTGCAAGTCTGAGAATGCTGAGGGTGCTGTAGGAAGAAATCAGAGTGGTACCAGCTGAAGAACAGCAGGTTGAAAGGAGGCTCTGCTTCTACCATCTTTTCCAAATGCATTTCACAAATAATTCTCTGAAGAATTTTCCTTGCTTTTGCCCAGTTTTCACTGCTTACTTCAAATATCAGGCATCATAATAGGTGCAAACAGGTATATTATGTGTAGAAAATTGTGTCTCTGTAGAAGAAATGTGGGAAGAATTATATTAACTTCCCCATAGTGTCCCAGGTTCAAACAAAATACTTTGACACAAAAAGAAGGCTTCATACAGAGCATTTATGTTCTCTTAATGCCTAGCTGTCTGTCTTTTACGGAAAAATTGCATGTAAAGTGATATCTACTTGGAGCTTTGATTTACTTTCTGCAGCAAGTTCATGCTTTGCAAAATACTGTATAATTCTAACAGCAAAATTGGATCAGGGAAAATATTCTATGAAGTTCTGAATGCTGTTTTGCTCTTCCTGAAATCCTTTGTCTCTAAGAAAACATAGTTACTCCGTTCATTCAGCAACCATTTTTAATGGGGGTCCCAGCCGTAATAGATGTAGCTGTGCTGAGTTATTTAGAAATAAGAATTTTTCTTGTGGAAAACACCATCATCTTACATCTCAGAATAACTTTTAAACAGAAAAATAAAATATGGGCATTTATTTGAATGCACGTGTGCTACGTGTGGCTGAAAGTCTGCCTGACAGAAGGGATCTTGGTGTACTGGTAGACAGTCAGCTGAACATGATTCAGCAGTGTTCCCAGGTATCAGGAATGGTGTGGTGAGCTGGACTAGGTAGGGAAGTAATCTTCCCCATGTATTTGGTACTGGTGAGGCCCCACCTCAAGTACTGTGTTCAGTTTTGGGCACTTCGATACAGAAAGGACATTGTGGTGCTGGACCAGGTCTAAAGAAAGACAGCAAGAATGGTGAAGGGCCTGGAGAGTATGCCCAATGAGGAATATGCCTGAAGGAACTGGGGCTACTTAATCTGGAGAAGAGGAGACTGAGGGAAGACTATATTGCTCTCTTCAAATACCTGAAAGTGATTGCAGTGAGAGTGGTGTTGGTCTCTTCTCACTGGTGACAGGTGACTGGACAAGGGAAAATGGCCTAAAGTTGTGCCAGGGAAGGTTTGGGGTGGATATCATGAAAAACTTCTTTATGGAAAGGGTTGTTAAGCACTGGAGAAGACTCCCTAGGCAGGTGGTTGAGTCACCATTCCTGAAAGTGTTTAAAAATCAACTGAATGTGGTGCTCAGGGTCATGATTTAGTGATGGATTGTTAGAAGTGAGGTAGTATGGTTAGGTTGTTGTTGGACTTGATTATTTTTGAGGTCTTTTCCAACCTGAGCAACTCAATGATTCAGTTCAGTTCTTCTAGTATTTGTCTTTGATGTCTTTTCACTATACCGTCTTCATTTAAAAGCTCAGGTTTTTCATTACATTATTTACTGTTTACCACACACTTCTATCAGGTATTTACATTACAAGAGTGTCCTATTATGTTGAATTTCAGTTTATTTTTTCTTCTTGCTTTTCAGACTAATTTTAACAACTGCTCTTCAGCTTCTAGTAACCTTCTTTCAAGCTAAAAGTGTTCTGATTCAGGTTAATGAGTTGCCTCTTTGATATTCTGCAGTCTTCTGTATTCTATTATAAACTGAGTTTAATGAACTGGGTGGATGAGGGGGAGGGTGGTGGAATGTAGTCTACCTTGATTTCAGCAAGGCATTTGATACTGTCTCCCATGACATCCTTATAACAAAGCTAAGGAAGTGTGGGATGGATGAGTGGACAGTGAAGTGGATTGAGAACTGGCTCACTGGCAAAGCACAGAGGGTTGTCATTGGCAGTGCAGAGTCTGGTTGGAGACCTGTAACCAGCAATGTCTCCCAGGGGTCCATGCTGGGTCCAGTCTTGTTCAACATCTTCATCAATGACCTTGATGAGGGGATAGTGGCCACCCTCAGCAAGTTTGCTTATGATATGAAGTTGGGAGGATTGGCTGACATGCCTGAAGGCTGTGCTGCCATTCAGCAAGACCTGGACAGGCTGGAGAGCTGGGCAGTAAGAAACCAGATGAGGTTTAACAAAAGCAAGTGTAGAGTCTTGCACCTAGGGAGGATTAACTGCATGCACCAGTACAGGACAGGGGGATGACCTGCTGGAGAGGAGCTCTGTAGAGAGGGACCTGGGTGTCCTGGTGGATGACAGGTTGACCATGAGCCAGCAGTGTGCCCTTGTGGCCAAGAGGGCCAGTGGGATCCTGGGGTGCATTAAAAAGAGTGTGACCAGCAGGTCAAGGGAGGTGATCCCTCTACTTTACCCTGGTGAGGCCTCACCTGGAGTACTGTGTCCAGTTCTGGGCTCCCCAGTATAAAAAAGACAGGGATCTCTTGGTAAGAGTCCAGCAGAGGGCCACAAAGATGGTGAAGGGCCATCTTTGTGGGGGATCTCCCCTATGAAGAAAGGCTAAGTGAACTGAGTTTGTTCAGCCTTGGGAAAAGAAGACTGAGAGGGGACCTGATCCAGGTTTATAAATATCTGAGGTGTGGAGGACAAAGTGGCAAGGCCAGACTTTTCAGCAGTGTGTGGAGACAGGACAAGGGGAAGCGGCCAGAAGCTGCAGCATAGGAGGTTCCACGCGAATGTACACAAGAACTTATTTTACAGTGAGGGTGACGGAGCGCTGGCGCAGGCTGCCAAGGGGGGTTGTGGAATCTCCTTCTCTGGAGATATTCAAGACCCGCCTGGACGCCTACTTGTGTGACCTGGTGTAGGGAACCTGCTTTGGCGGGGGGGTTGGACTCGATGATCTCTAGAGGTCCCTTCCAACCCCTACGATTCTGTGAGTTTATGGACCTTTTGTATCAGGTGTACAGGATTAGTTAAATTACTACTTTTTGGCAAGATCATGCTTCCAATGAAGTCAGTGTCAAGAATCAGATACTTTAGGCTTTCCCATGTTATAGTATAGCTGGGTGAAAAGCTGGTCAGTTAATTTCCCAGGCATCAGGGTGTTAACTTTCTCCATTAGAGCAGTGGATGATGTGCGGAGGTGGCGTGGTGGCTGCAGCCACTTTGAGAGTTCTGTTTGATTCCCATCCAGGGAAGAAATATTAAGAACATCAACAGAAACCTACATGCTGGAAATAGTAACTTGTATACAGTATGCTGTTCACGGGTTCTTTGGTGGAGAATGACAGTGTAACATAAGAACTATCTACATCTGTTACTATTCCAGGTCAGAATCTGGAGAAGACACTGAAGATGATGCAGACACATTGAGGGCTTCAGGAAAGTGAGCCATGCATCCTTCTGAAAGCTGAGAAGCAACCCTCTGTTAGGGTCATGAACCTAAGACAAGTCTTCGTGTCGCTACTGATGTTTGGAGTAGCTGGTCTACTCCTCTTCATGTATCTGGAGGCCTGGACTGAAGAGCAGAATACAGGTACAGTAGGCTTCTGGGTTGTAGGTTTCTTGTGATGTTTTTTTTTGTTCGTTTGTTTTTGTTAAAGTGATTGCATTTTGTTAAAGTGATGTCGCATCAGAGGCATGTTGCAAGTTCAGCTAAATGTGTATTGGTACTGGCTCAGGATTACGTTTCTAAGTTGACTTTATTGTGGCAATTTACCATGCCAAAGTTTGCCCCAAGGGGTGGTCTGTATCGATTTTGGAATGAAACTAGAATGGACAATTCTCCTCAGCCCCCAGTGGTTGCTCAGTTAATCTGAAGTAAACATCCTTCTAATGTGCATGGGGCAGATATCCGCATCCTCATCACCCACTGTTTTGCTTTGCTAATATGTTTCTGTTGTAGCATACTGAAACATGATGTACTTGTTTTTGTCTTCTCCCTCCCTAAAAATATGGTCTGTTCCCAGCTAGTTAAAAAGCACTGCCTTTTATGTCCTCTTGCCTCTATTGCTTAACTTCTATTTCCCATGTTAAAAAAAATCTTACATTAAAATGTACTGATAATATTGTGAAGAAATATGTTCATAAAATCACATTTGTCTTTTTATTTCATTGATCTGTGTTTTTATTCGGCTTGAGCTGCTAGGCTTTGGTAAGGCAATTCTGTTTTAGGTTAGAGAGCAGTAGCTGGGGATTTCTAGTGCATTATTCGTGCAATCATTTGATGCTGATTTTGTGCATTTCAACTAAGTGTGGTAGTCACAATTTTGTTAGCTTTTTAATGTTTCTGGGCTCACCACTGAACCATAAAATATCCTGAGTTGGAGGAAGTTCCCATGGATCATTGAGTCCAGCTTCTGTCTGTACACAGTACCACCCAAAATTAAATGAGAGCATTGTCTGAACACTTAGAACTCTGGCATCTTGGGTCTGTGACCACTACCCCAAGGAGCCTGATCCATGCCCACCACCCTGTTGATGAATAACCTTTTCCTAACTCCCATCTTGACCCTCCCCGATGCATCTCCATGCCATTCCCTTGGGTCCAGTTGCTGTCACCAGAGAGCAGAGCTCAGGGCTGCCCATCTGCTCCCTGTGAGGAGCTGCAGGCTGCCATGAGGCCTCCCTTCAGCCTTCTCTTCTCCAGGCTGATGAAATCAACCTCCACTTGTCTTACACTCCAATACCCTTTGCCATCTTTGTAGACTTCCTTTGGATGTTCTCTAATAGTTTTATGTCCTTATATTGTGACATGCTAACCTGCACCCAGTGCTTGCAGTGAGACCACACAGCACAGAACAGGACAAACCCTCCACTCACCCACTGGCAGTGGTGAGCACAGTGCACCCCAGGGTATGGTTGGCGCTTTGGGCTCCCAGAGCACACTGCTGACTTGGGTTTGACTTGCTGTCAACCAGAACTCCCACATTGCTTTCCATGGGGCTGATCCTCAACTTCTTGTCCCCCAGTCTGTATGTAATTCTAGGGTTCTCATGTCACAGGTACAGAATGCAGTACTTGCACTTGTTGAACTTCATGCAGTTGATGATTGCTCAACCACCAAAGTTGTCAAGATCTCTGCTAGACCTCAGTACATAAGGAGAGCGTGCATCTCCTCCCAGTTTAATGTTGTCCCCCAACTTACTTAGTATGCATTCTAGTCCTGCTTCAGAGTCATTGATGAGAACATTAAAGAAGTCTGGTCACAGCATAGAGCCCTGTGGAACCCACTAGTGCATTTACAAGCTGATGTTAATGAAACTTTTAGAAGTAGTATGGGCTCCCTTTGGAAAGATTCCCGTGTAATCAACTGTTGATGGGAGGGTGTTGACAGAAGCAGACCTTACAGAGCGAGTCTTCCTTGAAGCTGTTCTTGGGAATGTTAAGGGCAGATATCCTTGCTTTCAAGGTAGTTCAGGAATGTAGATGATGTCTGTAGATTATTGATTTATTTACTTGCTGACATTCTTTACATTCCTTCCATTATTTGTCCTGTAGTTAACCTTTCTCTCTGTGAAGTGCTTGGTATTACTATTTCTGTTCTTCTCCCACACAAATACACTTTTCTCTGTATGTGTAGACTGTTAAGAAGAAACGGAAAAAAATAAAAGGGGAATTAGAAGATACAGTGTTCTTCAGGGCCGTCAAATATTTTGTTAAAGGTTTTCTCATTCATATCTTGCCATAGTTTTCATAGTAAGAGAGGGTTTTCCTTGTTTTCACTTGGGAATGTATACATCTGGGGACTAAACTAGATGATCTCTGGAGTTCCCTTCCAACCCCTACAATTCTGTGTTTCTGTGATATTTCAATACTAAAATAGAAACTATCAGAGAATAAGATACTGGTTTGTGAACTTAAAACATGACTGCAGTTTTGGGTGCCCTTTTGTGTCACTGGACTGCTGTTCTGACAGCACTTCATCAGGATCCAGAAAATGAATTTTGTCATCTTCTGCAGTGGATAGGTCAAGTGCATTAGAAAGTTCATGGAGAAAAGTCATTCACTGGTGTCTGGTCTTGCTTGTTTCTCTTCCAATTTAAAATGCAGAGAGCTATTCTGTTTTATTTCAAACACCTGTACCTCCTCTAAGCATTCTGCTGCACAATTCTCTAATGATTTTCTCCTCCTTTCCTTGATGCGGCTTCAGTTTGCTATTAAATAAAACACATTTCTGTATTCACAATATGCCTTGGCTAATTTGCACTTTTGACTCTTTTCTGTTAGTTTTTCATATTGACTCATGTTGTGCACTGTGGCTTTTTTTGGGGATGAGCTGTCTGGAGAAGCACAAATTGACAAGTACCCATATAAGGATTTTATATTGTCTTTTAGTTGTGCCACTAGTTGCACAGCTGTAAGATAGTGAGAGTTTTTATCTGCAAGTATTTGACTTGATGTTCTACTGAGAAATGGAGAATGTTCCTTGTGCTTCTCAGCTGCAGTGCCATGAGTCTATAGAGACAAATGTTTGTCATAGTTGGAACTGTTTTTATCTTCTGTGGTGCCCTGCACAAGACAGATAACAATCGTGTTTGGTTGCTGAAGCAGAAAGTAGTTAAGGGTGACTCAGTACAGGCATGCCACATCTTCTACTCCCTCCTGCAGTGCTTGGGCTCTTCTGGTTAATTCTAATTGTGGTCATCATCTCTATTCCTTATAAATAAATAAAAAGAGCATCTTTCATTCTGAAAAACAGCTTTTAGCTCTATAATACTCCTTTCTGATGGCTGTTTAGCTCTAGAGATCTTACTGAGGTAAGAGACAAGTTTCTTGGTTTGTCTTTGTGCATGGGGTGTGTAGAGACAGGATAATATATTCATACTTGGAGGTCAGAACCCATTCTGCTGGATGTCATCAGTTCACCTCAACATAGTGGCAAAGAGATACGTCAAGGGCAATTTGGGACACAAATATCAACATGTACAGATTTTACTGTGCTGACATCACTGGCATCAACACTGACAGCTTAAAATATGCTCATATGTTCTGCCTACAACTTAAATGCAAATATTTACTTATATATGTTCATACTCAGAAATGAAATTGGTATGAAGTCAACTAAGTTCAACTGCTTTACTGGACAGTTCCCCATACTGTCTTATGCCCTTCACTGAGAGCATTAAATACTGTGTCACTGATCAAGAAGCAGTTACTGTTTATTACATGCTTAATAATTTCCAGCAGTCTAATCTCATATAGGGGAAGCAAACTAATGGGTCTTCCAGAACTGATGTTGAGTTTGGTATTACGAATCGCTTAGGATGTGTGGGTATACATAGCAAGCACACTTGCAATTTAACCCAGCTGTGTTACAGATGTGAATTTGACTTTTAAGGATTCTGATATTGTACTTTAAAAGCTTCTGTTTTGAGAGGCAGGTGTAATTTACCGTGATTGGTACAAAACCATATTGAATACTTTTGTGAATAGATGTGTGATGAGTGTTTTGTTTTCTTCCTTTAGTAAATTTAATAGGCACATTCCACAACAATGAATTCTATCAACTTCATGCCTATCTGGAACTATTTCAGTGTTTCATCAGGTGCACTATGACTGATAACTCATCTGGAAAAATGCTGTGCTGTCCTTACCCTCCCCTAGGTATCTAGATCCTGAGGATAGGAAAGTCAACCTCTTCTTTTTCTCAGCAGCTTTTTGTTTCACCTTAGATACTGGTTTTCATATGTATGCATTCTTCTTCCTTTGCAGGGTATTAGTATGGTTATTTTTCTTCTGAATTTGCACAGTTGTTTTTTTTTTTGTTGTTTTTTTTCCTTTTTTTTTTCTTTCCAGCGCTTTATGGATGACTAGGCAGCTTTCTGCAGCCTGTTTGCTTTTATGACACAGGAACATTTTGCCCTTTGAGCTGCTGGGTAGTTCTCATCATTCTGACTCCGTTCCCATTCCTTAGGCTGCAGCATTAATTTCTATGAAGAATCTGAAGAAATTTGACTCAAACTGTCATTAACAATCTTATTTTAAGAAAAGTTTGACATCCCATAAAAAAAAACAGCATGAATTGCATCAGTTCAGTCTGCTCTTTATAGCTATCCAGACTGCATCTGTGCTATTCAGCATGAGGACTTTTTTGATTCTTGCTTTCTTTCCTGGCCTTGGTAGTCCAAGGGGGTCTCTTTGGTCATTTGGTAACTTGGTGAGGTCTGTGGAATTTCTTCCTTGTCTTGACACTAAGTAGCAGATGAGTGTGTGTATGAATGTGCGCAATACATGGTACCATTTAATCTATGTGTTTTTTTTATTTAAATCTTACCCGATTGGAACAAGGTTATGGCTTAAAGGATAGTTCATACATAATGAATTACAGAGGCAAATGTTTACAGAAAGATCAAAATTTTTCAGGGGAGTCTGACTGTGAATGAGAGAGGATCCTGTTCAATAACAGGTATTAGTCATGAATAATGTAGTTGGTTTAGTACATTTGAAATATTTGTTGTGGATGCCTTGGGTAGTTTATATAAGATATGCTAATGACTGGAGAATGCCACCAGTATGACAAAGCAAGTCTTCCTTGTTTACAATGCTTAACAATCAGTGAGGCTGGGTGTATTCTGTATTTACCCTTCTTATTAAAATATACTGTCTTCTATGTGTATTATGTTTTCCTCATAACTTGCTTGAAGCACAAAAGAAAGGTGATTAATTAGGATCAGTAAATGCTGCTTGGTGAATGACTTTATTGTTCTTCAAGTTTCTCATAAGAAAGAGGTAAGGAGGACCTGAAGAACTACAAGCTTGTGTGCCTCACCTCTGTGCCTGGGAAGATCATGAAATAGATCCTCCTGGAAAACATGTTAAAGCACATGAAGGGATGAGTGAGTGAACCAGCATGGCTTCACTAAGGGAAGGTTGTGCCTGACCAGTTCGGTCTCTTGTGATGGAGTGATGGTATCAGTAGACAAAAGGAAGGCAACTGATGTCGTCTACCTGGACTTTTGCAAGGTCTTTGATGTGGTCCACCATCACATTTTTATCTCTCAATTAGAAAGTCATAAATTTGAAGGATGGACTATTTGGCGGATAAGTAATTTGTTGGATAGTCATAGCCAGAGCAGTGTGGTCAGTGACTTTATGTCTGAGTGGAGGGTGGTGAGAAATGGTGTCCCCTAGAGGTCTGTCTTAGGATTGGTTCTCTAACATCTTTATCAGCAACATAGATGATGGGACCGAATGCACCCTCAGCAAGTTTGCTGATGACATGAAGCTGAGCATTGCAGTTGCTATAGCAGAAGGAAGGGATGCCATCCACAGGGACCTTGGTAAACTTGAAAGGTGACCCATTTTGAGCCTAATGAGGTTCAACAAAGCAAAGGGCAAGATTTTTTGCATTGGGGATGGGAGACACGTATATGGACTGGGAGAAGAAATCCTTGAGAGTAACCGTGCTGACACTTAGGAGTCCTGGTAGATTTAAAAAACAAATTAAAAAACAAAAAACCTTGACATGAGCCAGCAGTGTGTGCTTGCATGATGGAAAACCAACAGTCCTGGACTCTATTAGAAGAGGGATGACCAGCAGGGTGAGAGGGGGGATTATTCATCTCTGCTCTGCCCTCATGAGACTCCATCTGGAGTATTGCATCTGTGTCTGGGTCCCCCAACACAGGAAGGATGTTGAGCTTTTGGAGAGGGCCCGGAGAAGGGCCATAGGGAACATCGGATGGACTGGAGCACTTCTCCTACGAGGGCAGTCTGAAGGAGATGGACTTCTCCAGTCTGGAGAAAAGGAGACTGCAGGGAGACCTCATTATGACCTTTCTATATTTAAAGGGAGTTTATAAAATGTGACAACTTTTTTATGTGGGTAGATAGTGATAGGAAAAGGGGATGTGGTATTAAACTAAAGACGGGGAGGTTTAGATTGGATACTGGGGGAAGTTTTTCACTGAGAGGATGGTGAGAGATGCTGGAACATGCTGCCCAGAGAGGCTGTGGATGCCTCATTTCTGAAGGTGTTCAAGACCAGGTTGTATTGGGGCCCTAGGCAACCCAATCTAATACTTGATCTAGTGGTTGGCCACTCTACCTATGGGAGGGGGAGTAGGAACCTGATGCTCCTTGAGGTCCCTTCCAACCCAGCGTATTCTGTGACTCTGATACTGTGATAAGTCCTGAAGTAAACCCAGCCCCAGAACTCTGTAGTTCATTCTTTTCTACAGAAAATCAGTTTCGGAGAGCAAATCAGTTTAAAGGCTTTATTTCTAAAACTGTAAATGTTCATTAATCAAGAATTGCAGAATATGCTGTATTTAAAGTGTTACTCTGTATAAAGAACATTATTCTTAGGCACTTATCAGCTAGTTAAGGGTAAAATACTAGGCACATAATTTAGTTTGGATTTTTACTGATTTGATACTGATTTATTGGAGATGTACAATAGCAACCTCTGTGGAAAGCCTTTGCCAACAGCAAGTGGCAGTAGTATTTTTCAGCTTGAAAATATTATCTGTTTCAGTTGGTCTTTAAGAACTCTTACTCATTCTAGTACAACTTTTACTACCATACTTCCCCATGATAACGAAGTCCAAGAGTGTCACTGACCTCTAGCAAACCTATGTGATACTGGGAAGTAAATAGAATTTGTCCCTCACTGCTTTGTTATTTCAGATGATTTTGTGGTGATATTGACCATGCAGCTTTCCATAGGGTAATCCTGGCTGAAATTCATAGCTCTAGCAAATTCAGGCTGAGTGGGCAGTTGTCTCTTAATCCTGCAGTTTCCTGTGAACCTACATCTATAAGGGACAATGACATAAGAGTTACCAACACTTCTGAGGGATAGCAGAAGTTAATGTGGGGATAGGGATGCTAAGCAAAGAAGATTCAAGGCTCCACATCATTTTAATAGTTATTTCCTGTTTAAAAGTTTGCAATACTCATAAGCAAAAGAAAACCAGGACAGTTGGTCAAAACTAGACTTTCTCAAACCAATAGAGGAAAAAGATACAGAGATGGATGACTTAAATTTACTTGGTTTCTTTAGTTATTATTGTTGTGGTTTTGTTTTGTTTCTTTTTTGTCTCAGATAGTTTAAAAGCTCCTGAAATGGCATGATGGAATACGATGGTAAATGGTGTTGAGGCAGTAATTGTATTGAACAGTTTGGGGCAATGATGGGGGGATGGAGGAAAAAAAATGAGCAAAAAAAAAAAAAAGCTGTCTTTCACTCCCTGTTAAAAATGCACTTACCTGTGTGGGTAGGTGAAATTCACCAGGAACGTTTCTACCCTCACCTTTCTTCTTCCAGCTGAGTTTTGTCACTTTCAGACATTGCCCACAAAAGGACCAGCAAGGTTGATTCATTTGAATTCCTGTAGGCCAGTTGGACATAAATGGTGGCTTAAGAAAAGTTCAGAGGGATCTCCAAACTTTTCTTAGTTCTGGGATTGAATGTTGCATCAGTGGGGTAGTGTTGGTTGTTTTTTGTTCTTGTTTTTTGCTTTTAAAATATGCTTTAGTAGGCCAGGGACAACTGTTTTATATGTTTGGGCTTTCTTTCCTAATCTGTGTGGTCAGACATCAGTCTGTCGCATCAGGTCTGGCACTTAATCTCACAATGGATACTGTGATTTGTTTACTTCTCTCATTACTCAGTTTCCTTTGGCTTTCTGCATGTGGTTTCTGATGCCTTACCTACTGCTTTAATTTTTATCTGTATGTGTCCAAGGAATCTATGGGTTTAGGAAAATTGAGTTTCTTCCTGAGAAATGGGAATAGCAAGGGGAAATACGTGTCTCTTGGCAAAGAGTTTCATTGCCTTAGAATGTAATGGATGTTGGCCTAATAGCCACAAAATTTGACACACACCTCAGGGGACTGCTTCTGCATGTCATAGATGTTGAGAAACATACAGAAATGTAACTAAAGATAGCAGCCCGAGGTTAACAATAATCTGAATCAATATTAAATTTTACTGTGAGAAAATGCCAGGTGAAAGAAGAGGAGGTGATAATTGATTTTATACTTAATGTGATTGGAATAGACCAGGTCATTTCAGTACCAATTAGAATCTAGCAATTGGATAACTCTTCCAGCTGTACATGTGTGAGGGTATAGATGAGTAAGCAGTTAAGGATTTATAATACTTTCTACTGTGTGTGAATTACAATCTCAGTTTAGTTTCTCGGCTTGTACTTTGAAACAGCTCAAATGAACTGGGATTATCTGTAGTCATGCAGTTGTGTACCCTGGGTATGTGTTTATCGCCTCTTGGTAAGTTTGCAATGAGAAAGAGGGTTTGGGAGCTCTTGCTTCTGATGATCAGCCAGGGAGATCTGGTGCATGAGCTGGGGTCATTCATCTGCATTAAGTAGAAAAAGAGAAATATCAGTGCCTGGTGCGTCACCACTGCTCCATAAAATGCTTTGGTTAGGGAAAGAAAATGCATTTAATAGAAAACAATAAACATAGTAAGTACTGTGTATGGTTTTATCTTTTGACTCTTGGTTATATTTGATATTCTTGCTTAAACTTTGAAGAGGAGCAGACAGACACAAGGAAGCAACACAATTATTCATGAATGCTTTGTTGCCGAAAACTTAGACTTTTCTGTTATTCCTACTTTCATGCAGCTGCTGACTGTTTTCAGACAAAGTTCTGTCTGGGCTGGCAGCCTTAATATGAACAAGGATATCGCTTAGTTGGGTTGGGGTGGGGACCTTGGGTCTCCTGCTATTGAACTTGCTTGCTGTGACATGAGTGGTGTTTTCCATGTGTAACTGAGTCACTGTGTGTTTCCCACTATCCTCTACCTTGTGGGAAGCTGGCTTCTCTTGACAGCCTTTCAGGAAGGCTGAGAATAGAGTGCTGTGTGTACTGCAAGCCGTGTGGGAGGGTCCGCTACTCTGCAGGAAGGGGCATAGCATGAGGTCCGTGTTCCTGAGAGAGACACTCGCAGTCACAACAGTGTGCTGTACAGCTGTTGGTGGTGGGGTCTGACTGGGAAAGGGTGCTTGCCCTGTAGATGGCTTTGGGGACAATGCTGGAGTAGGAAAAGCTAGAGCTCTTAGATAAAGAGGGAGTGTTATGTAGAAGAAAGTGAAAGCTCCTACAGTCAGTATTCTAGAGCCCTGTTTATTTTCAGAGTTTCTTCTTCCTGACCTTGGCCTCATACTGGTAGCAACTGAATGAGAAACTTTATTGTACGGTGAAGTTAGTAGAATTTCACTCTTCTTGCTAAAATGATTTTATTATTCCTGGGGGGTTAAAAAAAAATTATAAAAGCAACCCACTTAATGACAAACAGTACAGGGGAATCTGTGTTCCAAAAATGTTATATTCATGGGACCCATTACGGTATATTAAATAACTGCAGTACACTTTTCAAATGAAGCATGGCAAGATATGTGAAGAATATACACATTGATGCATTAGTTTTATTTTTGTTTATCTTTGTTTCTGTTTTTTTTCTTGTTCTAAGACAACTCACCGATGCATGGTATGCCCCATCCACTGCAGAGAACTAATGGTTTACAAACTGTTGGCATTAGTCATGACACTTGAATCGTGTAAAAATGCAGCCTGTCAGTTCTACCATATTCTGCGCATAATTCATTAAATGTCATTGTTTTAAGATAATTCTGTAATTGTGGTCAAGAGTTATGATGCATTTACCAGAAAGCACTGCTCCTCTGTTCTTGATGTGGAGCCAAAGAACTGAGACTCTCTGTGAACTTATGCTTGATTTATAAGTCACTTAGATAGCTGAGTAGCTCTGCAGAACAGTTATTAACAAAAGCAACAGAAAGTAGTTCTCTTTAAAAACTGAATTTTCCTTAGAACTATAAGATCCTCAAGATGTCTAACCTTTTCTGCCCACTAGCAGTCCTCTAAGAGATCACTGAATATGTAAAATAGTGGCACTAGGGAAGAAACAATTGTCATGTTCTGTGATGGGGGGTGAAGGAGGAAGGATAGGCAGACAGGCTGGGAGAGAGACCAGAATTTAATTCTGGGTTGTTTTTTTTAACTGTTCCTGTGGGAACTGTTGAATAATTGATGCAATAATAGAAGCCCATTTGATATGAATAGAGTCCTAATCACTAAAGAAATTACATGTAGGAGCAAATTCATTAGAGTGAGAGCTGGCTGACTGGCCCCTGATTAAGTGATATCCAATGAAGTACAAAAACATTTGGTTTATATTTTGTTGCAAGAATTTTTTTCTTTTTATTTGATCTCAACTGTCAGTTTTGAGAATGATATGATACCTGTCTCAAACCCTGTTCTTGCCCTTGACTTTCATGTTAATTTCATTGCATATGTGGAAGGGATGGCACGAAGTATATGTGAGATGTAAAAAGGATATGGGAAGTTATTGTACATCTTGAGCTTTTATTTGCATTGCTCTTACAGATGGCAAAATTAATTTTGCCCTACTTTTCTAATTTTGCACTTCAGTGCGTCTGTTTTGAAGATGAACAGGCAGATGAGACTGAGCTTATGTAGGCTTAAGTAGTTGCAGTGAAGTATAAATACTTCATGATTTATTTAACCTTTGAGCAGAAATTCCTTTCTGGTAGCATTAATCTGCAAATAGCTGAGGTGTGCTACCTCTTAAGTTATGATTGATCATGCAGTATAATGAAACTCCATTGGCATCAGGTTTAGGACTGACGTACAGATAAATATAGCACAGATAAAGCTGCCAGATGCTATGACTGATGGGTTGGTTCAAGGTACTTCAGACAGGTCGAGTCAGCCTTGTCTCTCCAGCTATCAAATGCCACATACAGTGTGGCTGGCATTAATATGCGGTAAATAAAACATAGTTTATGTCACAGTTGGAAGTCAATTTAAGAAAAAACTATAATGGCCATGCTGCAAGTATTTGCCTTTCTTGAATGCTAGAGGTTTATCTTGGCATATAAAATGGGGGTAATCCACATAGGCTAGTATCAGCTTACAGTATTCCTATTTATTTCTGGGGCATTTGTTTGTTTTGAATTTTTTGCTATCTTTTCAGCAGTTTTCTTCCCAAAGACTGCATATTTCCTCTAGGTAAGAGGACTCTTTAGAATATCTAACTCCATAGATGATAGTGCAGGAGCATCCATCCCTTTCACCTTTTCTTTCAAAGATGATCATTGACTTACCAACTTTTACTGTCATTGAGTATACCAAGAAAGAAGAATAAAAATCCAACAACANAGCAGTTTTCTTCCCAAAGACTGCATATTTCCTCTAGGTAAGAGGACTCTTTAGAATATCTAACTCCATAGATGATAGTGCAGGAGCATCCATCCCTTTCACCTTTTCTTTCAAAGATGATCATTGACTTACCAACTTTTACTGTCATTGAGTATACCAAGAAAGAAGAATAAAAATCCAACAACAAAAAAAATCAAAACAACTTGTTCAGTAATAAGTTATTTACTAGTGAATATGTCAAAATTTATTATTTTTTCACCATTCATGGTAAACAATAGGAAAAATGAGAGAGATTTCAAAAATGACAAAAATACTAATGATTTCTTACTCTTCAGTGATCAGAAATGAGGGCAAGCCGGACACTACAGTTGCTTTATTCTAACTTGTGTTATAACTGCTGTCATGAGAGATGCACTAAACTTGATTGTTGTACTTATATATCTTACTGTACGTGTTATGTTTTTCATGACTATGTATTACTTGGGTCTGACTATTTCTTGGCAGTTCCTATATGTAAAATATTTTTGGCCTTGGTTATGTTGTTTCTGACGCATCAGTTAAATTCTCTATTATTAAATCATATTTCAGTGACTGAAGGCTGTCATTGCACAGGTACCCATTCTGAGGGGTGGGAATGTGGAATTGTGTCATGGTTTTATGATTTTTGGTACTGGTATTCCACATCATAACATCATGTGGTGCATTTAGAGTTAAAGAGTTAAGGTTCCAGCTCTGTGGATCATCGATAGTTCCAGGTATACCTGTATCAGAAGAGAAGAAGAACTACATTCCCCAGAGGACTTTGCGATGCTTTG
>VXAB01003978.1:420848-454472 GCA_013399175.1 Odontophorus gujanensis
CAGACAGGTCGAGTCAGCCTTGTCTCTCCAGCTATCAAATGCCACATACAGTGTGGCTGGCATTAATATGCGGTAAATAAAACATAGTTTATGTCACAGTTGGAAGTCAATTTAAGAAAAAACTATAATGGCCATGCTGCAAGTATTTGCCTTTCTTGAATGCTAGAGGTTTATCTTGGCATATAAAATGGGGGTAATCCACATAGGCTAGTATCAGCTTACAGTATTCCTATTTATTTCTGGGGCATTTGTTTGTTTTGAATTTTTTGCTATCTTTTCAGCAGTTTTCTTCCCAAAGACTGCATATTTCCTCTAGGTAAGAGGACTCTTTAGAATATCTAACTCCATAGATGATAGTGCAGGAGCATCCATCCCTTTCACCTTTTCTTTCAAAGATGATCATTGACTTACCAACTTTTACTGTCATTGAGTATACCAAGAAAGAAGAATAAAAATCCAACAACAAAAAAAATCAAAACAACTTGTTCAGTAATAAGTTATTTACTAGTGAATATGTCAAAATTTATTATTTTTTCACCATTCATGGTAAACAATAGGAAAAATGAGAGAGATTTCAAAAATGACAAAAATACTAATGATTTCTTACTCTTCAGTGATCAGAAATGAGGGCAAGCCGGACACTACAGTTGCTTTATTCTAACTTGTGTTATAACTGCTGTCATGAGAGATGCACTAAACTTGATTGTTGTACTTATATATCTTACTGTACGTGTTATGTTTTTCATGACTATGTATTACTTGGGTCTGACTATTTCTTGGCAGTTCCTATATGTAAAATATTTTTGGCCTTGGTTATGTTGTTTCTGACGCATCAGTTAAATTCTCTATTATTAAATCATATTTCAGTGACTGAAGGCTGTCATTGCACAGGTACCCATTCTGAGGGGTGGGAATGTGGAATTGTGTCATGGTTTTATGATNGAAAACAGTGATATTGCAGTTTTCTTCCGAGTTTTTCCTGCCTTGCAAATACCTGGAATAAACTAATGCAAACATCTGAATGCTTTCTAGCTACTAATATAATTTTTGTTGTGGGAGAAGGAGATCTGATCTGACATCAAAGCATCTAAGAAAAACTGGCAGTATGAATTTGTGTGTGAAGTGCTGCCTTGTGATGACAGTGTGATCTGAGGAAATAAAAGGATAGTAGAAGAGAAGAAAAGCAGGGACTGAAAAGGTGAACGATTTGGTGGTGTGTAACTCAGCCCTTGGAAGATGATGAGAAACTAGATAAGTCTTTATTGCTCATCTTTGACCTAAGTTTTCTTTTTAGAAAAGGGCAGTGTAATCAAGGGGTTCATGAGTAATATCTTTAACAAGGAATCTTTGTTACTTTTGGCTTCAAGTACCTCAACTAGTGTTTTGATGAAACCAATTTTACTTGGCAGATCAAAAAACAAAACAAACAAAAAAACTAAACTAGGTGAAACTTTGGTGAAGCTTTTAAGGTACTCTCTAGCTTAGTGTATAGTGTCTGCTTCAGTGCCTAGAGCAGTCTGTATGCATAAGGCAAGTTTTAAAATGGTAATTTAGAATTTTCTTTGCTGTTTGTGATTTAATAATTGGAGGCTTCCTGAACTGGAGATGTGTTAAGTAGCCCTGGATTATTCCTTCTTCCATGAATCTGTGCAGCGATGTATTGAATGATGCTTTTCTCCTGTGACTCCTGTGCTGAGGAGGGCCCAGCTTGAGTGTCTTGGAGATTCTTCACAGTGCTTTTTATTTGATGCTATGTAATCCTATAGAAGTATTCACCAAAGTGTGACATCAGTGGTTTGCTAACAGACTTTCTGCCTTCTGTCTCATTATGAATGTGGTTTACCAGTCTTGAACCATTAAGGTGACTGACTCAGCAGAAGATCCCAATTACTTTTTTACTTCCTTATTACATTATTTTTTTAAAGCTTTTATCTAGCAAAAGCAGCAGGTCAGGAATGATTGGCTGTTTCATGTTAGCTTTGTACCTATCAAGGAATTAATAGTAATGTACAGAATGTTGTTCTCACAGCTGTTCTGGAATTGAGTTCCTACCAGTGCAAATAAACTGCAGAGATTTATATAAGAAAAGGTCAGATGTGATAGACATTTGGGCAGGGAAGGGGCTGAGTATTGAGCACTTCTTCCATAGGAAGATGATTAGCATTTTTAAAATATGAGTAACAGAATAACATTTATCTGCCAATGGGATCACTGATGGGACTGAAATAATGATTAGTTTTTGATTAGATGGATTTTTCCATGATTTTGACAAACTATGCATATTTAATGTGTAAGACTGAGAGGGAGAGAAATATGTGAGGATTTTTTTAAATATAAAACACCAAGTGTTCTGAATGCCACATCTGTTTAATGTTACTCATACAGTGATTAGAAATGAAGCTGACAGTCTAAATTAGGCAAAACATTTACTGGGCCTGGAAGTAGCATAGATTTTTATTATTTTTTTTTTTGTATTTATCATCTAGAATGAAATTTTAGTGTATCAATCAGCTGCAACACCTTTGGGAACAGAATAATGATTAAACAGTGTTTGTGAACCTCCTGCCTTCACATTTTTCACTGCTTCAAGGAAGTGACCTGCTGCCATTTCATCTCTGAAGAGCTGTCTGTCATTAGTGGGTGTAGGTATGACTACTCACTTCGTCTTGGGGAAACTGAGCACCTAACAATAGCTAAAATGTTAGTAGAATGAAACTGCTGCCTAAACTTTAGGAACTAAAAACTGAATTTTCCTGTCTTATCCGACAATCAACAAAGAAAATGATGGTAGTGTCAACTGGTCAGTGTTGAGTGAGATTTTGAGATGTGAAGGTATGTGAACAGAAGGAAGTAGCTTTAATAATATGAGGCAATGTGGCAAGCCGTTGATAACCACAGATTTAGAGACAGATAAACAGAAGCCTGTGTAGGGCAGAGAAAGCCTCAAAGACGTTATGGTTATGATGTGTAGCTGAACTTGAAGTCCTGTTAAACATGGCGGGGGGAAAAAAGGGAACCTGAGGTTTTTACTAGCTGTGATGAAGACCTCTGAAACCAATGTTGATATATGGGGGATCTTTACCATTTGAATTTAAGGGTGAGAAGGCAAGTGATAATGTATCATGTAATTTATTTGACAAATGTCTCTGAAAAAACTAATTAAAGTACTATTAGCAAATGTTTTGCAGTCTGTCCTCTAACATATTTCTTGTAAGGAGTCCTTGCAACAGCAATCGGTGAATTTTTCATTTAAGAATAAAATACCTCAGAATTGTGAATAAAATCTGTGCACAGTTTGTTGAGGCATAAGTTGGAAACTCTGATATTACAGGTTCCTTTTGTCAACACTGAAACTTAATCTTTCTTTTGTTTTTAATTTTAGTTCTACGAAGTTGTGTTTTCTGATGGAAACTATACTGTGCATGTTGTTTGAACTGTAAGATAGGGACTGAAGTATTTTTTTAACTCAATTCCTGAAAGCAAGAAAAAGGCAGCGTTCGGTCACTGATAAAATAATCAGCAAAGCTGATCAAGTATTCTGAAGCTTTTAGAAAGTAATATAAAACTTCTTCTCATTCATGCAGTTTTGATTTGAAGAAGTCTTTTTCTTGTAACAAAATATATATCCTTCTTTGAGAATTAATTTTCTTTTGGAAGAAGTCCTTGAAGTCTATTTTTAGTAACTGTCTGATTAAGAGATGGAAGAATGTGTATGATTGCTGAATGTCTTCTTGAAGGAGCTCAAGTACCTTGTTTAGCGTAACTATCAATGTATATATAAAAATACATACCTATTTATATAGGTTAAAATATAGCATGGTTGCATACATATAATTTAACCTTTCTCATAGTGTGGGCAGTTGTTTTGTGGATCGATTCAAACAGAATAGACCAGCTGGTAAAACTATCTAGTAGGTTCATAGTGAAATAATGGCTCACCATTGAATATAAAATAGCTTTTCAGAAGGCACTCAAGAGTAATGCAAATGGATAAGAGAAAGTAACATGTGCAACTTGCTTTTCATTGATACAGTGACAAGCAGTAGATGGGACTGCAGTCCTATGTATGCTTAATACCTTTTTTGCCTGACAGTAAAAATGCCAGTATAAATTTGACTCCTCTCTCCCTTAAATTGCAAAATGTCAGTCAGTAGCTGCAGTGGTTTATGGAAATGAGGGCAATGTCAACTTACTTCAGTGTTATGTTTTTCATGCTTTAAGCAAATAAGGCCACTTTCATAGCTCATTTGTGGTCAGAAAAGTTTGAGGTATTTTGGATGTGAGCAATAAAGCATTGTTACAGATTTCCTGCATGGTGCTGAGCATGAAATGGCTGTTGTCACTAAGACACAATCAAGGCCTTTGGGTGTAGTCCTGCAATGGATGGTACTGTTCTCCTGCACCTGCTCTGATATGTACTGTTCCTCTTACAAGCCTTTTTACCTTTAGTACAGGAGATTTTTTTTTTGTGGTTTTTATAGTTTGTAACTGTCTTGTTGACTGTTGTGGCTGGGGTAGAGGGATACACTTCCTTTTGCCCTACAAGCTAATTTCAGGTCTCAGACTCTTCTGCAGTGAAGTGCCAGTGAGGTTAGTATTGCATAATGGTTTAGACTTGGGCTGGGCCAGAGTTGGTAGTTCTTGGCAGCATGCGTTGACTGGGAGTACCAACAACATCTGTCTGGGGGAGGCTGGAAATGAGTCAAGAGCAGGCAGTTGGCTTGAAGTTTAAAAATAAGTGCTTTTTTTTTTTTTAACCACCTGTTGGATTGCTGGTTGCAGTGACAAATTCAGCTTAATTATCCTCTTCTGACCATCTCATTTGGAGCTGCTGACTTTCCAATGGCTTGAGAGAGAATCTGGAAAGAGGCTGTTTTCCTCTGCCTAAATTTAGCTTAGTGAATACCCCCCTGGAGGTACTATGGTTTGCGTGCTATGTAAACATTTTAAAGAGGGTGTGCAAAGGAAATCTATCCAAGAATAGAAGGAAGGTTTCATGTTGCTAGGTTATATTGAACTGCAAAGGTTTGCCAGGTTCTTCTGTGGTTGCTCAGCTTACTTAACTCTTTGTGTGGTCTGTAGGTAATGTTTTTTAAGACCATTTTCAGATGCCGGCTCAAGTATTGAGCAACAAAGTATAAATGCTCTTCTGTGAGCAGAGAGGAAAAATAATGCCAAGTAAGTTCGCAACACGAGATGCTGTGGAGAGGGATATGTAGAATGCCTCATCCTCTTTCAGGTACTATATGTTCAGGAAGCTTCTTCATGTTTTATGAAGGTGTGTGACTTTTCCTCCAATGGGGTGGGCTTACCTGGTTAACGGCAAGTTGAGAGATTTATGACATCGTACTACTTTTTGCCTCTCCTTACTGTGTGAGAGAGAAAGTGACTTCTTGACCAAGGTCATAGATGAAGTGGATGATAATGTGTTGTGTTTGACCTTACCCTGGATCTCTTATAAAACCTTCAGAAAATAGACAGGGAATTGGGGCATATAAGTTTTCTACACGCTTCGGGTTAATACCTACTCCTACTTTATGGGGTTTTTATGGTATTTGAATCCTGTAGTACCAGGGTCATGCATTCTTAGGTATGTCCTCAGTGGAGATTTCTTTGTTTGGTGTTCTTTGCAACTATTGTTTATAAAGGGAGAACTTTTCCCACAGACAGGTGGGATTCTCTTTATTCTATTTCTTCTTGGTGATTCCTTAGATTTGAAGTTATTAATTAACTCCTGAGGTATGATTTTCCTGTTCCTCAAAGCTTAAACTATGCTTCTTACAACCAATTTGGTTATCTTATCAAAATGTCTAGTCAGATAATGACTTCCTGTTGAGTGATAATGGCCACTGTGCAGTAGGTTGAGTTGAAAGCTGATAGGTAGTGCGTAAAATGTGAACTGTATGTATCCTTTTCTTATTTATTCTAGATTAAGAACTGCCAGTCACTGGTATGTCAACAGGAATATTTAGTTTACTGCATTTAGAAGCCGATTCTTCTCACCATCTCCAATTTCCTGTCTCAGTATGTCCTTGCCCATTTGACTCAACAAAACCAAATTAAAAAAAAAATCAACAAAAACTTACTTTGCATTGCTCAGTTATTAAACAGAAGAAACTTTTCTAATAGATTCTGAAACAGACTTTCAAGAAACAGTATGTCAGTGTTTTTAAGGCTCTTGTTTATAAATGGAGTATTCATGTACTTAAGGACAAAAAGGAGAAAAATACAGTTGTTTCCCTAACCATTTAAATTGGGAACATATACAAAGGTTATAGTCTTGTATTTCAGTGTTATATCTCTCTAAAAGACGAGTGGTTTTTGGAGAGTAGTGTAATATCAATCAACCCGATCCAAAGTGCTTAAATATTTAAGTCCTAATAGTGTATGAGTATTTCTGCATATAACAAGTTTTTGTCCTGCTCCATTTCCTTTTGTGCTCCTCAGAAGCAAAGTAGTTGTATTTTATTTTAAAGCCTAACGCAGAAACATGTATGAGCTTATGTCTTTTGCATACATAGGATGTAAACTGATAACCTGAATGAAGGATTGTTCTAAAGGGAGAAAGAGCTGAGCAAAGATAGCAAAAAACGTACATTGTTTCTTATTACCAAGAATATACCTTCTCGAGATAAAGCTCCTAAATTCTTCATGCAATAGCTAAAGTATCACCCATAATCTTATCTGTGTTTGACAGATTCACTCTTTCTTTTCATGCTCCCATTCCTCTTTCAATCCCTCAGGCAGAATGGTGGGTTTGTCTCTTATTTTTTTATATGTTTTTCATTCCAGCAGCCGTATATAAAAAGGTATATTAAAGTAGAAGAAAAATATTCAGAACCAATAGACATCAATAAATAAAGAAGAGCAAGTTTAAGTCCATTACAACTTCCTTTGCTTTTCTTATGTGCTCCCAAGAGCCTCAAACTAACTCTTGCTTTTACATAAACGTTGTAATATTTTACAACTAGGATATTGCTTTCTCATAGAAATATTTTAAAAGAAAATATTTACCATACAAGCTAATGTGAAAAAGGATTCTAACTAAATCAGTAAGACTAGGGAAAAAACGGATATACAAATAGTTGTGCTTTGTATTTTTGTTGTGCCTTCTTTTTTTTTTTTGCCCTTTCAAAGTGCTGTAGTTAAAATAGACCATGTTTATTGCAATAGCAATGTTTTGAACTGGGCAACTCTTTAGCTTTGCGTTTTCTGCAAGTAATTCTTGCACCTCTCACACAGAGTGACCCCATGGAACAAGTCCTAGCCTTTATTCTAAAGTCCTGCACACACTGAGTTTACAGTATGAAGCAGAAGGAAAGCTAACTGTCCTAACTCAGAAAATGGCAAACAACAGCTAATTTTGGCTAAGAGAAGAATTGTCAGCTGTTTGAAATAGCTGGGCTGTGCTTTGCTTCTTTCATGCTTGGTGTCAATACAGCTATGCAAAAATGTATATACACATGTGTGTACACTATCTTTTTGTACACAATTTGTTGTCCCTTTAGCCAGTATAAATAGTAAGATCTTGGAGCACTGGAAAGAGAATATCTTTTTGTAAGTGGATGGAATATGGGTAACATTTTTCTTGTTCCTTTTCATTTATCTGAACTTTCCTTTCCAGATCTCCATGAGTTTAGCACAAAATGTTTGTGGTTTATTTCTTGGTTGTTTTATTTTTTCAATACAAGTTGGTATAGCTCACTGTGTTGTCATGCTTAGTGAAGCAAAATGTGTATTCTTTATCAGGAGTTCCAGTCATGCTTTCAACTCTTAGAAAACTTTAACTTATGAAGTATTACAAATGATGTGCTAGAGACTGGCATTCAAAAGTATGTATGCCTCATTTCCTTCTGACTAGTTCCAACCAGTCTGTTCTCCCATACTCTTTTTTTTTTTTTCTTTAAATATAGATAGAGATATCTATTTTATGAGAAGGAATTAATGTAGGGGGCACTTTGGATGTTAAATTTTAAACTTCTGGTAGGCTGATAGTTGGCTGGATGACATGCAAAAAAGAGAAACAAGACGACAACACAACGTTTTGTTGTGTTTGCTGTTTGTTCATAGGTGCTACAGAAATAATGAAGTATGCATTATTTTTGCGACTCCTTGTAAAATCAAATGGCAGACAATGGAGAAGGCTATATCCATAGCTGCTTTGTTATATTGTATTTCATTCTTTATGGGTTACTGAACATCTCTGTACATTCATAGGGGCACAAAGGCAATTAAAATGCTATTCTTATTCCTTTTGTCTCTCCGAATGTATTATAAATCTCAATATTTTATGATCTTAAAAATACAAGGTTTATACAAAACATCTTGGCAGTGATTCAAGCTTTCCATAACATTTGAGTGCTTTTTCAACTGTGTCTTAAAAATTATCACTGTTTAAAAGAAACCTGAGAAGTAAAGTCCAGTGAAGTTCATGTGAACTTGTAATTGTAAGGGATGTAGTAATCTTAACCATTTTACTAAAATGTTGGAACCTCAAATTACAAATGCATTTTTAACCCTCCCTTTCCCTTAGAGAAATGATGGTGGTATATTCTTTTCCTTTCTGGGAAACATCTAAGCCATAGTATAAAATGCAGTTTGATGCTTGTTTAGTTTTCTGTTTGCCATCCTCGTGTCATGGCTTTGATAGTCTCTGGGGTATGATATGTACTGGAAAGCTTGCTTCGAATTTATTGCAAGGCAACTGAAAAATCAGTATATTTTATTCTTCAGAGTTGTTTCTTCTAGGTCTTCATTTTCTGTAGCGGCAGTAAAAACTCATGGCTTGGAAGAAGCTGCAGAACTTTATAGAGATTTGACAGTGTCTTTCTACACCTGATGTATTCTGACTTTCAGCAGTTTCGAGTATTACCTTAAGGGTAGATACTAGCAACATGGATGCTTAAAATGATGATGATAATCAAACTGAGGCCTATTCTCATGTTTTCTACACGAAGTTACAGTGATGACTGGGTGTTGCAATCTGGGGGGAGGAGGGGGGGGAATGAAAAAAAGTATCATAAATCTGAAATGCAATAGAGAGAGGAAGGGTAGTGGGTGAGAAATAAGTAATAATGTAACTTAATAAATCAGTTATCTGTACTACTTTAATAAAAATACTGAAGATGTATAGACCACACCATGACCTTCATGTTTGCAGTTAACAATAATTGAATCTGAAGTGTGATTCAAAGTATACCCTCATNCTAGTTCCAACCAGTCTGTTCTCCCATACTCTTTTTTTTTTTTTCTTTAAATATAGATAGAGATATCTATTTTATGAGAAGGAATTAATGTAGGGGGCACTTTGGATGTTAAATTTTAAACTTCTGGTAGGCTGATAGTTGGCTGGATGACATGCAAAAAAGAGAAACAAGACGACAACACAACGTTTTGTTGTGTTTGCTGTTTGTTCATAGGTGCTACAGAAATAATGAAGTATGCATTATTTTTGCGACTCCTTGTAAAATCAAATGGCAGACAATGGAGAAGGCTATATCCATAGCTGCTTTGTTATATTGTATTTCATTCTTTATGGGTTACTGAACATCTCTGTACATTCATAGGGGCACAAAGGCAATTAAAATGCTATTCTTATTCCTTTTGTCTCTCCGAATGTATTATAAATCTCAATATTTTATGATCTTAAAAATACAAGGTTTATACAAAACATCTTGGCAGTGATTCAAGCTTTCCATAACATTTGAGTGCTTTTTCAACTGTGTCTTAAAAATTATCACTGTTTAAAAGAAACCTGAGAAGTAAAGTCCAGTGAAGTTCATGTGAACTTGTAATTGTAAGGGATGTAGTAATCTTAACCATTTTACTAAAATGTTGGAACCTCAAATTACAAATGCATTTTTAACCCTCCCTTTCCCTTAGAGAAATGATGGTGGTATATTCTTTTCCTTTCTGGGAAACATCTAAGCCATAGTATAAAATGCAGTTTGATGCTTGTTTAGTTTTGTGTTTGCCATCCTCGTGTCATGGCTTTGATAGTCTCTGGGGTATGATATGTACTGGAAAGCTTGCTTCGAATTTATTGCAAGGCAACTGAAAAATCAGTATATTTTATTCTTCAGAGTTGTTTCTTCTAGGTCTTCATTTTCTGTAGCGGCAGTAAAAACTCATGGCTTGGAAGAAGCTGCAGAACTTTATAGAGATTTGACAGTGTCTTTCTACACCTGATGTATTCTGACTTTCAGCAGTTTCGAGTATTACCTTAAGGGTAGATACTAGCAACATGGATGCTTAAAATGATGATGATAATCAAACTGAGGCCTATTCTCATGTTTTCTACACGAAGTTACAGTGATGACTGGGTGTTGCAATCTGGGGGGAGGAGGGGGGGGAATGAAAAAAAGTATCATAAATCTGAAATGCAATAGAGAGAGGAAGGGTAGTGGGTGAGAAATAAGTAATAATGTAACTTAATAAATCAGTTATCTGTACTACTTTAATAAAAATACTGAAGATGTATAGACCACACCATGACCTTCATGTTTGCAGTTAACAATAATTGAATCTGAAGTGTGATTCAAAGTATACCCTCATACTTGTATGCTTGTACTGTACTCTAGAGATAATAAAATCTTTTGCATTTATTTTACAGATTTTTTTAATGGGGAAGAAATCTTGTTACCATCATCTTCTTCTTAATGACAAATATATTTGTAGCTTAAATTTGATAGTTGGTTCATATTTCAGTTATTCTGTTATGAACAGTATATGACCATCAGAGGCCAAATACAGTATCTTGAGGTCAGTTTTCTGAAGCAAGAGAAACAATGGTTCTTTGGATAGAAAAGTACAGAGTGATGCTGTCAGATGGAACCAGAATGGAATTCAAGTGGAATGAGCTTTCTAAATGAAGAAAGGAATGAATATAAGAAGGACTGAGAAGAGCAAACTATCTGAGAAAAATCATTTTCAAATAAGATAGAAGGAAAGCTCATCTTTTCAAACATAGAGTATGCCAAGAGATCTGGATTTTGTTGTAAAATGGACATAGACTGTAGTTATGGAAAATGCACTGGTGTTATTAGCTACTAAACCTAATGACAATTGTTTTGGATTTTTTTAATGTAGTTGTGGCCTTCAAAAACAGGATAAATTTATTCAGTTGCAAGCTTGTGAAGAATTCCCAGCTGTGAGGTTAAACAAGGCAGATTTCCTCTGAACTGACTGGATATAGTAGAACAGCTAGTAGAAATTAGTTAAGAATTCTGAGTTGAGACAGCCTTGCATATTGGTAGGCTTAGTGACTGAGCAGGAAGGAAAAAGGATCATTGCAGAACATCAGAATATTAGCAGGGATGTTTTGTAATTTGAAAACTGGTCTTAATATTTACAAAATCTCTCTGTTGTGGCAGTTAACTAGTGTTGACTTCTAAAAGCTAAAAAGTACTACTAAAAATACACTGAGACTTGTATGTTAGAACAGGGAATATAGGAACAGATTTATAATTATAAATTAACATCAGGTCTCTAAGTAAAACTAATTTGAATTTGGAATGTATTTTATTTCATGAAACTTACTGTTCTGTTAGGCAGTAGCAAATAGATATATGTGCTGTGTGTATGTATGGTGTTCTCCGTCTGAAGTAACAGAAAGTGTCCAAGAATGTAAGGCTGCAATTTAGAACATCTTCCTCCAAAACCCTGAGAGCAGCCTGGAGAGAGGTGAAGTAATTCCTTGAAAGCCCTTCTTCTAGGACTCAGTTCTTGCAGGTGTGGGAGCCAGTATCTGCAAAACTCAGCAGTGTATTGACTCTTGCTCTGCTCCCTGCTTGGATGCCTTGCCCTGCTGCCTACGGACAAAGCTGTGGCTTCTTGTGAAAGCAGTCTGGATATCACATCTCCTGTTTAAGTCTTCTCTGTCTCAGCCACTCTAATGTCTTACTGATGAGACAGCTACCAGCAACTATACCAATATTTTAGTGAGTGAGTTAAAGAGCTGTATGGAAAATATTAGGGTACCTTTCTATAAACAAGTTAGCCTTTCCCAATGAAAGCTGTGTTTAGCTATTTCTACTCATTCAACATGGTGCTACTGAAGTGTGAGAACTGCCACTAACTCTTAGCATTGTAAAACTTTGCAAAGTTGTAGCCTTGAGTAGTCATGAGTTATTTGACTTTTTCAAGATTCAAATACCCTATCCAGTACAGTCTGTTGGGATAGATGGGTGAGGTAATTTAGGAAAGGAAGGATAGGGTGAGAAGAGGGATGAGATATCACGTAGTCTTCTCTAAGGAAGAGGTAACCTAAGAACACCTGGGAAGAGGTGTTGAAATGAAACATTCTCTGTACTGTAAGGATTTCTCGTGTTCTGCAGAAGCATGCAATACTTGCCTCTTTAAATGGTACTACAAAGGGTGTAATATGGTCTTAGTTTTCATAGCAGTAATCTCATGAAAGGTTTCTTTTGTTTTTCCTGAGTAACGTCAGGCAGCAGTAGTATGCTACTACTTTATTGCACGCCTTTCTTATCCTAGATCCTTAATGCTACTTCTGTCATCTTGCAATGTAATGCTCATTTATGCTCTTGATTAAAGCACCAGGACATGTGGAGTGCTACACTTTATGTGATAAGGGAGGCAGATGTGACTGCCAGGTCACCAGGCAAGCCAAGAATTCAGACTTTCCCCCTACTTTTTGTGAGATGTGATTCCCGGAACGTATCTATTACTGGCTTCAAAAATAAAGTTAGTTTCTGTATTCACAGCTATCCTTTTTAACTCTTAGAAGTTTGATATTTTGGTACAATTTTCCTGTATTATAACCGACTGCCATAACTTAAAGATGAAAGCTCATGCCTGACTTTATCTCATCTGAAGAATGGTGGTTTCTTTCTTCTTTCCCACCCACCTGGAATCTAAAGCAAAAGTGAAAAGTAACTTGGGCTGCAAAGAGGAGTAGTGTTTCTTCAAAACATTAATATCAAAGCAGAACTGCCAAACCAGAAATTGTGGTCCTGTAAACTTAAAGGAGTGCCAAGTTTGATCTGGGTGTTTTTCTCTCAGAAGAAATGTTTGATCTTTGAAATGAAACTGAACCTGTTCTTTCCTGAATGGATTTTAAAAAATATATATTGTACTGTCAGTGCCAGTTATTTGGAAGACTTCAAACCAAATAGATCTTCATGGATAGAATAGCTGTTTCATAAGTTACCCTAAACAGCAATGCCAGGGGTACATGTCATCATAAAATGACTCTTTGTACAGTGCCAGTGATTGCTGCTCCATCTCTGTGTTAAAAGAAAAAAATAAAAATAAACCCAGTGATGCCCTTGTTATTTTCCTTCTCTAAGTTTTCAGGACTTTTTTTTCTGTTGGGCAGTTGGTCAGCTTGAAGGTATGGAGCCTGGAAGGGAAATAGCTCCTTACTGTGTGTGTCAGGCAGCCAGTCATAGCTTTTTGCAGGTCTTGAGCATTTTCATTTTGAATGTCAGTATCCAAAGTAAATATTCTCTTTTTGTGGTTTGTTTGTTTGTTTGTTTGTTTTTGTTGTTGTTGTTTTTCCCATGCTAGTTGTATCAGAGTATTTCATAGACCCCTAGAGGTTGGGAAAATACTACAAAGATCATTTAGTCCAGCTATCAACCCATCACCACCATGCCCAGTAACCATGTCTCTCAGTGCCACATCTGTTCATTTTTTGAACATCTCTAGGGGTGCTGACTCTACCACCTCCCTGGACAGCGTGTTCCAGTACATCACCATGCTTTTAGTGTTTCCTGATAACCATCTTGAGTGCCCTCTCCCCCACCCCCAACAAAACTTAAGGCCATTTGCTCTCATCCTGTTACTGTTACCTGGGAGAAGTGACCAATCTCCACCTTGCCACAACCTCCTCTCAAGTAATTGTAGAGTGTGAAAAGGTCTCCCCTGAGACAACCCCGCTTCCCTTAGTGGCTCCTCAAAAGACTTGAGCTTGAGACCATTCATAGCTTCATTGCCCTTCTCAGGATGCTTTGCAGGGTTTCAACATTTTTTTATAGGGAGGGGCCCAAAAATGAACACAGTACCCACCAGGACTGAGTACAGTGTGACAATCACTTTCCTAGTCCTGCTGTTTACAGTATTTCTGATAAAAGCTAGGGTGCTGTTGGCCTTCTTGGCCACCTAGGCACACTGCTGGATTATGTTTCAGTTGGCTGTTTTACAAATCCTTTTCTTCCATGCAGCATTTTAGCTGCTCTGTGCCAAGCCTCTGGTGTTGCCTGAAATTGTTGTTACCGAAGTCTGAGACCCAGCACTTGGTCTTGTTGCATCTCGTGTAACTGGCCTCTGCCCATCAATCTGGCCTATCGAGATCATCTATAGGGCCTTTCTACCCTCAGGTTGATCAGCACTTCCTCCCATCTTGATGTCATCTGCAAACTCATTGAGAATGCGCTCAGTCCCCTGGTCCAGATCAGCAGTAAAGATATTAAACAAGGCTGGCCCCAGTACTGATCCCTGGGGAATATCAATAATGACCAGTTGCTAGCTGGATTTAACTTCATTTACCACCACTCTCTGGGCCCAGCCCTTCAGCCTCTTTTTTGGTTTTTTTTTTTTAATCTAGTTAGGAATGCACTTATCCAAGCCACAGGCTGTCAAATTCTCTAAGAGAATGCTGTGGGACGCATAGTCAAAGGCTTTCACTGAAGTCTAGGTAGACTGTAGCTGCAACTTTTTCCTCATCCCGTAGGCAGGTTAGAGAAGGAGAAGATCAGGTTGGTCAAGAAGGACCTGCCTTTCATGAACCCTTGCTGTCTAGGCCTGTTCTCTTTATTGTCCCACACATGCCTTGTGTTTGCACCCAGTATTATTTTCTATGACCTTCCTGATACTGAGGTCAGGCTGACAGGCCTGAAGTTCCCCAGATCTCATTTGACTGTGATTTGAGGTGAATGCTTCTCTGACTGTAGGCAGTAAACATAACGTAAGACAGTAACAGATGAGGTGTTGTGAAAAAGGCTACAGCCTTGTGCTTTTGATGTTTAATTTGGATGCCTGTAAGTTAGCTGGAGTTTCTAAAGCTTGAAAGAGGACTTATGCCGTCCTGTCCAGAAACGGTTCTGCATAATCTGTAATCATACCTTGGATCACACCAAGTACAAGTGGCAAAAGGATTCTGTTATGCTGAGTTCAGCACCTGCACTTAAAGGCATGAAGTCATTTTTACTTCATCAAACAACAACATTTTCATGGTGATGTCACTGGCACTGACTTAGTCCCCAGCATTACGTATGTGACTTCATCTCAGGCTTCTCACAGAAGAGTATGACTGCTGTTAGGAATCTTAGACCAGAGCTAGAGCCAGAAACATACTGACGGGTGTTTAGCTTCCTTGTGGAGAGCAAAGTTTTGGTGTTTGTTTGTTTGTTCATTTAAGAATAACGCATAATTGAATGCTGATGAAAAGCTCTGCTTGCTTCAAACTTGCTGGTGGATGCTTCAAAATCCAAAAATGATAGAGAGCCCACTTTTTAAAAACCTGTACCTAGACATTCAAGAATTCAGTGCTCAGCATTTCTGAAGATGCTGAATGCAAATGTCTCTACCTCTGTAAAAGTAAGGCCAAAATGAAAGTCAATTGGAAATAATGTGTTAAAAAAAAAAAAAAAAAAATCAAAGACCTGCGAATCAAAACTCTGAAAAAAACAAATAATGCTCCATGAAATTTTTGTGCTGTTTTTTTTTGAAAAGACATGAATACCATACTTAGAGAAGTATTCTGCATCCATTTTTTAATATAAGGAAATGAGAACAGCTTGCTCTTTACTCTGAATGACACTAAAATGTGCTATAGGAGGAGTAAGAAAGGGTCTGGTGTCACTGAAGGTCATTTTTTGTTCCTTTATTTCGTAAAATGTAAAGACTACTCTCATTACAGTTTTGTTGGTACTGTTTGCGTGCAGGTGTGTTTCCTGTGATAATGACAATACTAGTTTCTAACTCAAGAATCTATCAAAAATGCCGTAGCGTTGTCATTTTGTCGTTGTTACTGTCATTTTGTCCAAGCGCTATATTCTTTTTCAGGTCAGAACTCACAGACAAAGGCTTATTTTCTCTAGAAATAGAAGAGTTTTGCAGGCCTGCTCTGACATTCAGAATCTTCTCATTTCAACAGAATTCTGGATTAGGATGCTATGAGTTTATAATGTTGCATGTGTACTGTGGCTCCTTGCCTGATTTTGGGAACCACAGGCCAAATTTCTAGATGTACATGTGTACCAAATATTGATAATTCCCTAAACTGATCAGTGCTGTCTTTAGTGGTGGAAAGAGGTCCTACAGGAGTGGAATTCATTCTCATCTGATTAAATTGCAGTAAGTATCAGAACTCTGCAATTATTGGAAAGTTATTCAAGCAGGTCTTCTCTTTTAGCTAATCTACTCAGTAGGACTGGCATATTTCAGCTATGCATGTCAGCTTCACAGTGGAAGTTAAATTTGCCATTAATTCCATATAGACAACTGAAGCATAGTGGAGGGAAATATGGACTGTCTTGCTCATTTCACGTTGACTAACATGACTTAAAGTGCAGCAAAAATGAGACCTTTTGCGGTTTTTTTTTTAGATGAGACAGAAGGTCCTATTAAAGTCTTTAGGACAGTTAGAAAATACTGTCCCACTGTCTTGGAGTAAGATAATGCATTGCCTTGTTTGTGCTACAACTTTGTTTCATGCTTTTCAGTTCAGCTAAACTACTGATGCTCAGTAAGTAAAAAGAGCCTTTTAAGTTGCATCCTGTTAGTGGACTCCTTCACCATTTTCATTACATGGGACTTCATAGCCTATCACTTAAAGCTCCCCTTCAAGCCATTGGTAACTCTTCCTAGTTGTGACAGGTGTTTGAGTAGGATGTCTGTATAAATGAGTGACTATGTTTACGTGTTACCCTTCAGTGTGTGGTTGTGAAGTAGGCAGGTGAGTATTGAGTGAGCAGTTTTATTTGATAAAATGCATGAAATGAATATCTTGCAGTATGATTGAGTAAAACTATAGAGTAAGTACAGACTTTTACTTGGAGGTGTAAAGCTTACACCAGTAAACATAAACTATGCTAATTTACTTAGGAATATACAGTATTTGTTTTTCAAATATTAGTTGTTTCAGTTCACTACACTGAAAATTAGCTAATACACTCATTGCTAAACTATTTGTAATAAAACACACTAGTGTCCTTAAAGCATTCCAGCAGCTATGCGGCAGAACCTTTCACCTTTATTTTCATTCGTATTGTGTGTCTGTTATCCAAAAAGTACATGTTCTGAATGAAGCTGTACTATGCAAACTGTGGACTGTGCTGTTCTTATTTTTCTTGTTAATCCATATTCTGAGAATCTCGATTTTTGTAAAAAAAATTCAGCTATTGCAAGGTAGCTTTCTTGTCTCTAATCTGTGTGTTCCTCGTGGCACTTTTTAACAAAGGGTAACATTAAACTTAAATGAACATCTCCAGGTAGCCTAGCAACAGGATATGATTAATAATACCTTTCACCTAACTGTATGCAGATAAATGTCTGAAAGTGAAAGAAAATTTAGAATTGCTTGGCCAGTGACTGGTAGTGCAGTGAGAGAGAAAAGGTAAAATGGGATAATATCATGTGATCTTCAGTAATGAAGAGAGAGAAAATAAGGTATATTTAATGGGTCAGATCTGCCTTAAGGAGTAAAATTCAGAGCAAAATAGCTTTTTTATTTTTTCATCTTTAAATGGTATACCAAGAGAAAGAATGAATGTCCATTCTTCTCATTACTGGTTATCATCACTAATTTACCAGCCATGTTTTTTCATATGTGAGAGATCAGAAACAATCAGCACTAATTACCAGGCCATTATAGCTAAAATTAAATGTAGTATAAATGAAATGTTGTATAATTTAATATACAGTTAATGGCTCTGTGTACCAGTGCTTTTAGGCCTGAAATGATTATTCGTACTCAGTGCTGTACTTAAAAAAAAAAAAATCCACTAATAATAATAATTCTGTATCCAGTGATTTGTATATTTATTTAAGCTTAAAATGGAAGTTTTCTGGCTGAGGAATGAAGGAGGGGTTGTTATGGACATTGTGCTAAATGTTAGTGCATTATTTAGCTTTTCTTATTTTGTTTGCAAAAACTCAAATGCCTTTTGTGTATATGTGTATATAGGCACATACATAAAATTGGAGATGCTTTTCATGCGCTTGAAATGTGTTAGAATCTGAGTTGGCCATGCACACTTAATTCTTTCCCATTTTGTATTCGTTCTGTATAAGGAAAGGGCACAGTGGGAGTACAGTGAATATGGATTCATTTAAAGCTCATCTTGGAATAGTGGAGAATTGGTATTTGTGTAGAAGTAAAATGGAGTAATACTCTTATTTATATGCTGAATGTAGAAGATCTAGTTATCTTGAGACAATCCCACGGACTCGCATGAAATCATAAATGCTTGCCTTTAGAGGAGAAATAACCTATTACAATGCAGAAGCACAAATTTCTGTTCTGCACTACGAAACCTGAATAACCTGCATTTTCTATTTTCAAATTACTTAATTATACCAATCATGAACTGTCTTCTCTGTAAAATCAGTAAAGCTGTTTTTTTCCAGTTCATAGGATGGACTGCGTTTGTATTTGCTGTTTAGTGGCACGATGTTACAGAAGTTGTATGGGAAAAATTATGGAAAGTTAACTGCTGATCGTGCTTCTTGCAGTTATCGTGGTGCGTTCGTAGGCTAACAACCACCAGCAATCATTTCAGTTCTCACTTATTTTTCAAGGCTTGATTCTTTGCTGTACAGTGGGATCCCAGGTTATGTTACTGAAACACGGAAAGAGTTCTAGCATTTAACTAGAATTTGCTTTTTTTGTTCATCTTTGGTACCTACTGTCGAAGTATGAAAATTGTTTTGAGTTAAGAAGCAGGTCTACTCTTTTAGAAGGAAGGTTGCTGTCTATTCCTGCAATAGCTGCCACTCTCAGTTACCATGCAAGGATGTAGTTGTGTTACAGTATTTCAGACATGCAGCTTCATACCTCAGAGGGTTGCCCTAACCTTTGTCAGCTGAAATGCCTTCTTGCAGCTACCTGTTATATAGTAAGCATTCATTATGTTGCCTGATATTCAGTATAACATATTTAAGAATGAGAGCTGGCAGCACACTGATGACACAAACATGAGATCAAGTCCTGAGTTTCACTTTCCTCCTTTAAATAAACCACAAATCTACCATTTTGTGGGATTTCTCTGGCATGTCTCTCTAGTATATTAGTGGAGAAAACAGTTCCTAATTCTGATTAGGAAACAAATATCCTTAATCTTGAAGTCTGAGACTCCTCTTTTTGAGATTACTGTTAAGTGATGCTACTAATTTACCTGAGATAAGGTGGTGGCCTAATTTCTCTAGTTCTGTTGAATGAAATCTCTTTGGATCTCTGCTTGTAACCAAGCCTAACTGTGGTTATGCAAATAACTTTCGGTACCTTGAAAAAACATTCAGCAAAGGCTTTTCACAGAACTAGTTTGACTTGTATCTCAGCTAATCATTTATTCTCTAAGAAATACAGCTTCTGGTCTATGAAAACTATTCATGCAGCTCTTAGCAAGCTATACTGACCTTCTAGTTAAAGTCAGCAGTTTTTGCTTGAGTCTTCTGCCCTTAAATACGTTCGTAGAATTTGGTTGAAAACCATAAAACAAGAAAATAGTGTAACAACAAGCCCCCTTTTTGTGCTGTAGTTTCAGGGTAGGATCTACTTTACTGGAAAATCACACTTCTGGGTCATGGAGGAGAGACTTTTATATGGAATATGTAAACTGAGATGAAATGAAAAGGGATTGCTTTCAGACAAACTTCATTTTCCAACCAGTCAGTTTTAAGATGGAGTGTAAGTAACAAAACAGCTGTGCATACAGTTTTTGGAAATACATAATATTTTGTTATATAATGCAAGCAAAACAATTCTAAAATGAGAACTGGCTAATGCAGGGGGTAAAAGAAGAGACACAGCATTACAGTGACTACAGCTGGATATGAAAACATTGCTGTGCAATTCTTTCCCATAGCTCAATGTATTTGAATAGATGGATGCAATAGTTCTCAATTAAATAGGCAGTAATAAAGCTCTGTGTCCCCTGAGAATTACATGAAAGAGTAATTATGCATGTTTATTGCATGTTATCTAGTCTAAACTTTCAGAAGTCATCTGTGACCTGAATGCCTCAGTATCTTTTGCAGCCAAAATGAGACACCCTGTAGGAACATCTGTTTGAAAGTGCTGTAAATCTTCCCTGAATTCAAGGCAAAAGAGGTAAGTATATAATGGTGAATCCTTTCAGGCTTTAATGTAAAGCATAGTTTGGGGTCTTTTTTTCTTTCAGAATTCAAAGGGATAGGAAATCTGTTTGAAGGAGAAATTTAGCTGGAATTATGAGTAATTCCAGCATTTTTAGAGTGCATGCATGTCTGTCTTTTGCTCCTTCTGCCCTCTACCTCAGCTGCCAAAACACTTTATCATTCATCTGTGGCTTGTAGTAATGTGCTTTGTACTTCCATCAGTGAAACTTGTGTCCCCATATTTTAATTGTAGATTTGGCCACGGTGTTGCAAAGTGCCCTGGGGGTCTGATCTTGTGGAGAAGATACCACATCAACCAGGTGATCCAATTTCTAAAATGAGTAGCATAACTCCCATGCTACATGTCTCAAGTAGCAGGAGGCAAAATGAGAACAGCTTACCTCTTTAATATCCATCCAAGAGTTTGCTGGATCTGTTTGGTGTAATGCTTACAATGCAATCATTAATCGTAATACTTTCATTCTTGTAGAGATCAGTGACATTCACAGAAGTCTGAGCAAATCCATTTCATTCATTGAATCCCACTCAGTATTCCCATAGTCATGCTGTATGGCCTTAGAAGATTTTCAGTTTAATGGATGTCTGAAATGTTAAATATGTTCTTTTTTCTTGAGCTAAGCAGGAGTGGTTTATTTAATACAAGAAAGGGGAAAGAAAAGAGAGAGAGAAAGCAAATACTGATTGAAATTGCTTGTGTGTGCAATTCAGGCTGTTGTTCCTCTTTTGTCACTGCTTGTTCATCAGCTATTGCTTATCCTGTCCTTGATTTCAACTGTTTCTTGCACTGTACTCCCTGTTGTTTGGATGTATTTTCCTCTAGATCTATCTCCTTATCATGATTTTTAATATTGCAATTTTTTGTCTTAGTATTGAGGGTCTTCAGGCTTCTTGGTCTCTTCAGTCTTTCTGTTCATACGTTTCTTTCACTGAACACTTCAAATCATTTGCACTTGGTGCTGGCAATTCATTTCTTGGTTAGAGAGTGTAACTGGCATATGCCAACATCATCCTTCCACTGCCAACAGAAGGGGCTATTTAAATATTTCACATGAAACTGAATCAACAGATAAAAATTGATTCATTTTCTTTTACTGTTCCTTTGCCATTTGAGAAGCAGTATCACAGTACTAGGATATGATAATAGTATGTTGATATTGTCCTAGACTATTGGCAGTATATGGGGGTTTTTGCAAGATTCTGGGAGATGGTTGGCTTGTTTGTTTGTTGTTGTTGTTTTTGGTTTTTTTTACTGGGGCAAGTTATTTTGACTCAGGGAGAATACATTAAAGGAAAGATGTGGTACCTGACACAGGTAATGACAGGTGAAAAGCAGTTCTCAGCTGTCAGTCTTATTTAAATGAGTAAAAATTCTGTGGAAAAATCTGACGTATGTATTGAAAACAGACAGAAGTCCCCCAATTCCTCGGCTTTTGGTCTTGTTTGATGAAGAGCTCCTACCTAGACTGCAGTGTAGAGTGTAACATCTCCAGTAATTTCTGCAATTTGGAGGTGAAGCAAATGGATTATATGCCTGTCACCTTAGTACTCAGGACAGAATGTAAAGGGGAGGTCCCATGACAGTGTGTCCTCCCAGGGAATGGTAGTAAAAACAAAGCTCAGGAACCCAGCAACAAATAATGAAGAAAATGAGGAAAATGAATGAGTGCTGACCAAGAGGAATAACAGAAAAACACATGAGAAGAACTGGCTTGTGCAGAGCCAAGTGAAGACCTCAAAGTTCAGTGACAGTTGTGTTCTTGCCTCATCTGTCTAAAGGAAGTAGGCTCTCGGAGCTAATAAATAAGGCTTGTGAATTGCTGTAGTTGTTTTTTACCTTCTGTGAAGTTTGTGCTTAGTTTGTGACACTTCAGTAGACCTTGAAGCCAAGAGGGATTTTTCATGTGGTTAAAGTTAAAGGAACACTGAAGTGCTTTGGTTGGTTGATTTGTGTTCCTTGCCGCAGAATTGAGTTTTAGCACATGCAGTGTACTAAGGTCAGAAATGGCAGATTTAAGGACAAAATTTGCTTCACCTTGTCTTCTGTTTCTGGGCTTCTTTCCACAGTCCTTATCCCCATGGTGCAGACTTTTCCCATTGTGGGGTCCATTTTTGTGAGTGTCTGGAAGAGTTAGTGAAATTGGAACGATAAAAAGCAGGCAAATGATAAATACAATGAGAGGTTGAGTAAAGACGATTATTTTCCTTAGCTTTAATAATGGAACCATAAGCAAAAAGATAAAAAGGCTTAGAAAGGATAAATCTAGCCAGATTGCTTTTTAACTTTTCTGATAAGATTACAAAATAAGCAGATGAAAGGCAAGTGATATAATATGTGTATTTTAGTAAACCTTTTGATACATGTTGGCTGGGACATAAACATGGGCATATGGACTCTGGATAAGTTGAAGGACTGTAAATAAGGAGCAGTGATGGATTGAGTCAAGATGAATTGTACTAATGAGGCTCTGCAGGAGTTAGGATTTCAGCCCAACTTTTTATTCTTTAACATCTTTATTACAGCATCTTTTCAGCTTGCTGTTGATTCACCCCTACCCTTGTCAAAAATGCCAGCAAGGCAGAGAAGTAAAATGTTGACACCTACTGGGATGAGTCCTAGGCAGAAGACAAATTCAAGTATATATTAGAAATGCTCAGAACTTAGAAGTGAGGTGGCTAGATAACTCTTCCCTTTTTTTTTTTTTTAAGAGGCAGTAATGAAATTGCTAGTAATGCTTACAGCCATGGAAAGCTGTAGTGAATAGTAGTTTAAATCTGGATGACTGAGGAGTAGCTTCAGTGTTCAGCTGGGTGCCAGGAATACTTAAATTGAAGGGAGCTTAGTTTTCCACCACGGATATGTATCAAGTTATTGAACACCTTCCTTAAGAAAGTTACTGAATGCTTGCTGCTTGAGACATCCCATGCTGCACTGGGAGAAAGCAACCAAACGTGTTGAGTACAGGAAGATAATCTGAATAACTTCCATCTCTGTAAAGTCTTTGTCTACAGATCTAGCCCTTAGACAGCTGGCTGAAAGCATCATATATACCAAACACTAGCCAAGCTCTTACCCCCAAAAAGTCCTGTCCTCCTTATCAGCTCCAGTGTTACAAGGTGTGCCACCCTACAGCAGAGCCAGGTGTCTGGTGGTCTTCCTCAGGCATTGATACTTATTTTCTTGAGCAGCTGCAATCACAGAATCACAGAATTGTTGGGGTTGGAAGGCACCTCTAGAGATCATCTAGTCCAAACCCCCTGCCAAAGCAGCTCCCTAGCCCAGGTTGCACATGTAGGCATCCAGGCAGGTCTTGAACGTCTCTGGAGAAGGAGATTCCACCACCTCTCTGGGCAGCCTATTCCAGTGCTCCATCACCCTTACTGTGAACAAGTTCTTATGCACATTTGTGCTGAACTTCCTGTGCTTCAGTTTGTGGCCATTTTCCCTCGTCCTGTTGCCACACACTGCAGAAAAGAGTCCAACTTGTCCCTTTGCCTCCCACTCCTTAGATATTTGTAGACATGGATGAGATCCCCCAAGTATTCTTTTTTCAAGGCTGAACAGACCCAGGTCTCTCAACCTTTCCTCATAAGAGAGGTGCCCCAGGCCCTTTATCATCTTTGTAGCCCTCAAATGCACTCTTTCCAGGAGATCCCTGTCTTTTTTGTACCAGGGAGCCCAGAACTGGACACAGTACTCCAGGTGAGGCCTCACCAGGGAAGATTAGAGGGGGAGAATCACTTCCCTTGACTTGCTGGCCACACTCTTTTTAATGCACCCTAGGATTCCATTGGCCTTCTTGGCCACCAGGGCACACTGCTGGCTCATGACCAGCCTATCATCCACCAGGACACCAGGTACCTCTCCTCAGAGTTCCTCTCCAGCAGGTCATCCCCCAGCCTGTACTGGCACATGCAATTATTCCTCCCTAGGTGCAGGACTCTACACTTGCTCTTGTTAAACCTCATCCCGTGCCTTTCTGCTCAACTCTCCAGCCTGTCCAGGTCTCGCTGAATGGCAGCACAGCCTTCTGGCATGTCAACCATTCAGCCCAGCTTTGTATCATCAGCAAACTTGCTGAGGGTGGCCACTATCCCCTCATCAAGGTCATTGATGAAGATGTTGAACAGGACCAGACCCAGCACATCCCTGAGGAACACCGCTAAGTACAGGCCTCCAACTGGACTCTGTGCCACCGATCACAACCCCCTGAGCTCTGTCAGCCAGCCACTTCTCAACCCACCTCACCATCCACTCATCTATTCCACACTTCCTCAGCTTTGTTATAAGGATGCTGTGGTTGACAGTGTTAAATGCCTTGCTGAAATCAAGGTAAACTACATCCACTGATCTTCCCCCATCCACCCAACCAGTAATGATATCATAGAAGACCACTTGTCGTTGGAGAAAACGGCCAGAGTCATGACATACACCAATATGGTTAAACCATGCTCCGTTTATTACCCAGACAGCCTTGTTCTTTTAGTGTTTAAGACAGGGGCGTATAGAAAATAGCACAGAACCATTGGTAGAGAGCCTCGAGAAAAACAACTCTAAAAACACACCTGGCAGTTAACAGTTCTGCAAAACACATCCTGGAGGAGGTAACTTTTGATTGTGATATCGTAGTAGTTCTGCACTCTTCCTCCAATTAGGGTCTACCATACCACAGCTTACTTGAACTTGTTTTCCTTCTCATCTGGAAGTGTCCTTGGTTCTCAACCTTCCTTTCTCATGCTTTTAATCCTGTTCCACAGCTTCTGCTCTAAGTATACTTTCTTGTATTCCCAACAGCCACTGGGTTGGTTGAGCACAACCTCCCCTTGGTGAACCCATGCTGACTACTCCTGACAGCTCTTTTCTCTTCCAACTGCTTGGAGATGGCATCCAGAACAAGCTGTTCCATCACTTTTCCGGGGATGAAGGTGAGGCTGACTGGCTTGTTGTTAGCCGGATCCTCCTTCTTGCCCTTTTTGAAGACCAGAGTGACACTGGCTATCCCCCAGTCTTCAGGCACCACTCCCATTCTCCAAGACCTCTTGAAGATGATAGAGATCAGTTTAGGAATCACCTCTGCCAACTCCCTTAGCACATGTGGATGTATCCCATTGGGGCCCATGGATTTACATACATTGGTGTTGCCTAGATGCTCTCAGACCATCTCCTCTCTCACCAGAGGGGAGTCTTCCATTGCCCAGACCCTCTCACTTAGCCCCACAGTCCAGGAGTCCCAAGGGAGAGTTCCCACAGTGAAGACAGAAGCAAAGAAGGTGTTCAGTATCTCCTTCTCTGAATGAAAGGGGAAGTGTCAGCATGTAGTTAGCATTTTAATGCACTCTCTGCAACACAGTGAAAATGCTCAGTTATTTTATGAGGAATGACCAGCAAATAGCTTAGGCTGAATAACTAGTTCTGGAGAGCCGTTACTCAGAGATGTTGACAATAATAAAGCAGAATATCTACAGAATGTTTCTATACTATATGACATCAAAGTAGGCAGGGATGGATTTGACTTTCACAGAAGTCTTTTGTCAGGATATTTTCAGTGAATACTGCTTTGCTTGTTAAAATCATAACTCCTAGAAGAATGATTTTTTGACAGATTACTACTTAGAGTTGAAATAATTATTTCACTTCTTCTGGAATTTGCTTGTATCTTCAAAATATTATTACTCAAACGATAATAATTCTCTTGTATAATGCGTAACATGAGTTGGAAAGGATGGAGAAGTGGGCCCAGGTGAACGTAATGAGGTTCAAAAAGGCCAAGTGCAAGGTGTTGCACTTGGGCTGGGGCAGTCCCAGGTATTTATACAGACTGGGGGAAGAACTCCTGGAGAGCAGCCCTGTGTAGAAGGACTTTGGGAGTCCTGGTGGCCAAGAAGTTGGACATAAGTCAGTAGTGTGTGCTTGCAACCTGGAGGGCCTGCATTAAAAAATGTTTTTTAGTGCAGCCTGGGCTGCATTAAAAAAATGATGGCCAGCAGGGAGAGATTGGTGACTGTCCCCATCTACTCAGCTGTTGTGAGGCCCCATCTGGAGTATTGTGTCCAGGCGTGGGGCTCCCAGCACAAGAAAGACACAGAACTCTTGGAATGGGTCCAGAGGTGGGCTACTAAAATGATCAGAGGGCTGAAGCACTTCTCCTATGAGGGAAGGTTGAGGGAACTGGACTTGTTTAGCTTGGAGAAGAGAAGGCTCTGGGGAGACCTTATTGTGGCCTTCCAATACTTGAAGGGAGTGTATAAACAGGAGGGAACTGTTTGTTACATGGATTGATAGTGATAGGCCGAAGAGGGAACAGTTTTAAAGTAAGACAGGGGAGATATAGGTTAGATGTTAGGAGGAAGTTTTTCACTCAGAGGGTGGTGACCTACTGGAACAAGTTGGTCAGAGAGGTTGTGGATGCCCCATCCCTGTAGGCATTCAAGGCAAGGCTGGATGTGGCTCTGGGCAGCATGATCTAGTTGTCAGCGACCCTGCCAATGGCAGGGGGGTTGAAAATAGATGATCTTTGGAGTCCTTTTCAACCCAGGCGATTCTGTGATTCTGTGAATGCGTGTTACAAGTGACTTAAAAAAAAAAATCTATGTGAGTCTATCAATAATCAACATAATGCTATTTTATTTTTAATATTCTTGGGGAGTATAATTATGTTGCCATTGCTGAAGCATACCTACCCACTGCCTTACTGTGCTCACATCCACTGGTTGGCCTCCAGAACTGTTCAGCAAGCGTCCGTGAATGCCAGTGGGTGACGTTCAGTGACGCACCTTTGCTTCATATGCACTTCTTTGTCAGATGCCATTCTGTCAGATGGCCCCTATACTGTCATCTGTCACATGGCAATAACACATAATGGGATACTGGTAGGAAAGTTCAACCCATAGTGCCAAAGCACCAACATCTGCCTCTGATGTCACGGGCCAACATCATAAAATAGGAGGCATTACTTTTGGAGCAGCCCTTGTTTGTATCAACCTAAATAGAAAACACCATGTCCTATATTCAGACAGTTGGCAATTAATAGCATTTCAATTTTGAGAGTTTGGCAAACATGCTTAATAATTTTTCTCCTCTGAGGAAATGTTGCAGGTTCTTTCTGCCACTTCTGGTAATTAAGCCTGCATGACATGTAATTAAGCCCTATTATATATGTCTCACACTGCTGCTGCTGCTTGTCTTCTTAAATTTAAATCTAAGCCAAAAGATAAACAAAACTATTTTCTTGCACATCTTTTGGATTGAGCTGCAGCAGATTTAAAACAAATAAAGTTAATCCAGTGTGAAAATACAGTTTTAGTTTTCTGTGTAGCTTGAATTTAGAAAAGAAAGGAAGAAAGTAAAATAAGGGAATTGCTTATAGGTTATCCATCATTTTAATGCCACAAGGAAAATAATTAGTTGTAAAGACTTCCAGACAGTGACAGTTCTTTTCTATTTGAATTGTATCTAGTAGTAGCATATACTTCTGCAATTTCAGTTGTGAAACAAATGATTTGCTTGTGATAGTTTCCATTGACCGCAGCAGAAGCAGTTGTTCAAGGTCTTGTAATGCAAACAATATGGTGTCAAACCTAGTAACTTAGTGTGAACATTTTCCTTTTTTTTTCAGATATTTAATCCAGTTACCGTCCTCTGTTGCATCAACAGTAGTGTAACTGATGTGGACAAGTTCAGTATCCATTTCTTGCATACTTTTGAATTCTGCAGAAAATTACTGCCATGTCTTACGAATTTGGTACTGCAGTGTGTTGTCTCTAATGAAGTTCAGATGAAGATCAGAAAATGTTCTGCTTTTCTAGCTTCTGAAGAAACTGATGTATACATAAATGCACAGACTAGTTCTTTGTTTCTCTAAGGCTGGAAAGGTTTCTGAATGAAGCACAATTTAAGATCGAATGGAGTTCTGGCATGGAGCTGCTAATGGTCAGTGACTGCCTTGAAAGTGCTTTTGAAAAAGTCCTTCTAGTTCACTATTAATTAAAAGGGACTGTTTGTATTCATTTTGATCATGGCTTTTCAAAGAGAGGTTGGAAAACTGAAGTGGAAAGCAATTCCCCTTCCTGCTATATGAGCAGATGAAATAAAGTGTTTTTTAGTGCAGTGCTGAGTCGAGCATAGGATCCTGATAAATGCGGTGGCTCCATGTACATCTTTCCTCTTATCAGCCCTAGGCCAACTGGAAGGTGCTTTATTCCCTGGACATCTTCCACATAGCTCCTTTCTTGCAGAACCCTGACTAGAGGCAGCATTGGCAGCTCAGCCCTACAAACTGTGCTCTCCCATTTAATTGTCTCTGGTACCTGGATTGCATGATGATCTGTCCTTCTATTTGTCTGCTCTTTTCCATCTTCCCTGCTTGTAAACTGGCTTTGGAAATGACTGGTTTACTAGGTGACAAGTTGGATTTCCTAAAACAAAAGATAGTTTATTCAGAAAAGAATCTTTCAAGAAAATTATGTTGTAAGTAAACTACATGTATGGTTAGTCAGGAGTGGACACCTGTCTTTCACGGTGAGGGAATTGATTAGCCTGTGTTAAATGGTGTGTGTCCTCATTGTCGACAACTCTGCTGGATATGGTAGAGAGCTTGCCTTTTTTGGTATCAGTGTCCCCAACCTTCACCTATGGTTTATTTTTGCAGGAACTCATCTCTTCCAACAACTCAGGCAGCACCGCAATCACTAGGAAGCCCATGTGGATATGTATAATAATTAGAAAATTAGTGTAGTAATCTTCAAATGTTTGGTGATTCTGTAGCATCTGTCACATAGTGCTCTTAGCCACACTATATTGTAAAGGGCTTAAAAATAATATTGAGAATGTGTATGTCATTAAGTCACTAGATTTACAGACTTACCATAATTCATTCCACCGAATGAAATGTGGATATAGGATGGATCATGCAGTAAAATGAGAATAATCAGATAAGATTAGACCCTTGATACTTAAAAGCATAGAGGAAAAATTATTTGAGGATAATACTAAGCACTGCTTTATATATTCGTATATAGTGAATATCTGCTTTAGCAATGGAAAAGGAATTAAAATTATATAAATGAACAAATACTTCAGATCACAATTAAGCTTCCATTGCAGTCGATTATCTTTTCTGTTTTGTGCATTGTCTTTTTAAATACTCCATAGTTCAAGAGACTGAGGGACATAAATAATCAGTTAAGATGCTGCATTTTTTTCCAACCTCTACATGCTTACTATCTTGTTCATGTCAGTGTTTTTTTCTGTTACATCCTGTGATGACAGCCATCTGCAGCTCAACCTCTGTCTGCAGTTTTGCCATTCTTATCTTGAACAGCTCTAGCTTGCACACTTCATCCTTCTCTCACAACTTAACAGTTTTCTTAGAAGTTTGAGCCAAGGTAGCACAGCTGTGTGATTTCAGTACTAGGCCTGGGATCACAGGCAGCAAGACCCCAAGGAGGAAGGTTATGGTACTTGGGGTAGAAAAACATATTTTCAGGCTTCAGTTCTCCTGTTGCTAAAATGCAAGTTAAAACCAAGCCCTAGAGCAAGTCAGGGATCTTTCTGACAGAATATTCTCATTTGGAAAGAAATGCTGAGCCCGTGCAACCATAAAACTGAGTGTGGAAAAGAATTTTCAAATGTATTTTCTGTTTAAATTCATTTCTTTGCAGAACTGTGTTGACATTACTGTTTTGACATCTTCTGAATGAATGGGTCCTTTATATTCTGAATACGTCAGAGTCCACAGCCTATGAAAAATGCCAGAATGTTTTGAAATTATTTGAGAATTTCAGCATCTCAGAATTGCTTTTTTGTTATAAAATTATTGTAATATTAGTCTCTTCTATATAATTTGGAGCAAAAAAGTTTGAAAAACACCTGATGTTTTCCAAGATACCCGAAGTATTTTCTACTTAGCTCTCAATTCAACTGAAAAGGAGGAAGATTCTTGATAATACATTTTCTGAAATAAAGACAATCTGAATTTTTTTCTAGCAGATGCGAAGGCTTTTAGAGACAAAATTTTCTGCTTCCTAAAGGAGGAAGGAAAAATTTAAGGCATGTACAGAGCCAGAAAGAAGGGGTCTTTTGCTACCTGTGTTGCAAAGATAAAAAAACAACTATGGCTGTGTTCATTTTCATTATACAGCTTCATCCGAGAGCGTTTCTGATCAACATCTTATTTGTTTTCTTAAAGAGTTTGTGTATTTCTTCCCTTTTTGCAAGTTAAGCTATGCTTTTAGGCTTACTCACGTGAGGAAGAAGAAGAATGCAGGGAAACGGGGGCACCATGTGTGTTTGTCATAGAAAGCCTGTACTTTTAGGAGATGGAAATGGGCAAAAAGAGTTAGCACATTTGGATCTGGAGTCATGTTCTGTATTTCCCATCCAGGATTTTGGAACTGCCTTGGTTTTCTGTGCTCCTCTGACTCAGCAAGGCCACAGGGGTTCAAACTGGTACTTGTAAAAGGAAGTGGATTGTCTATGATGGGACTGGTAATGTGTTGGTGAAATCAATTAGCACCGTGCCCTAAGTTGATGTCTGTTCAGAACAAAAACAAACCTTTTGGGACCACATTAATATTATGTGATAAATTCTGGATTGTGAATCAAGACTATGTAGGCTGCAGTTGAGATCTTAGACAGGAATGTGGTAAAGATCATGCCTGTATAGACAACTTTAAATTTGCATGTATGCATTTCTTGAAAAGGTACTATATACCTTTCCTGGATAAGCCAAAATGGGTTACTGTTATTCCAGACATCTTCAAAATCAGTTAATTACATTTTTATTCTCCAGAAGGTGATAAGGTGCACAACTTTGATGGAAAAATATACTCATTTGACTTCTTCTAGAAGTGCTGCCAACCTGGTTTTAAAGCCATCCTCATGTTTTTGTTATCCATCTGCATTGAAGGCTACCCATCATGAAGTCTGCTTCTTTAAGGTGGAGATACATTAAATAGCAAATGTAATTCATAAATTTTGTTCTTGGTTTCATAGGAGTATTCTTGTGGAAAGTTAGATGTTAATAGTCAAGTGCTAGAGTTGATACAAAACAAACCACAGGACCATTTGCATTAGCATCAAAGCAGTTTCTTGCAGTAGCTTCTTTGCTCTTTGCACTCTTTTTGAGGTCAGTTCTTCGAAAAGACATTCACTCCTCATACTAACACATAAAATTTATGATCCCGTCCCAAGGAATTATATGCTCAGGCTACTGTCAGGGAACATCAGCTAGGCTCTCAGCCCCATCCCATGTGAGACAAGCTTTCCTCAGTGGAGAGCTCTTCACGCTGAGGTTTTCTTCCCTGTCACGCGAGTTCTGAGGATGGTTGATGGCTCTTTTTTTTTTCCATCTCTTGGCTTTCTACCAGGTAAAGGATTAGATGTATATGTGTTTTGAGTTGGCAGTAATGAACAGGGTGAAGTCTGCATTTGAGTGTTGCTGGAGGAGGCCCACGACCCTTGTGGCTGCTGCCCTGTTAACAGAGCTAACCTGATGGTGGGGCACAGACCTTCAAACTCCTTTACCCACACTTCTCTTCATATGGTCTTGTCAGTTCAGACACGGTGTTGCTTAGCTGAATAGCCCTTCAACCATAACAGGCTCTGTGTCTGGGTAGCCTAATTTGCTGTGAGGTTCTGGGCAGGTCACACAGCTTCTCCAGTCTCAGCTGTGGGGTGTTAAGGATGGATGCCACCCTGTATCCCACTTCTTTTCCCTTAGCAAAACCAAGAAACTGTTCAAGCCAGTCCTGGAGCTGACTCCATCAGCATTCAGAGTTCTTAAAACTCTGTTAGGAAATTGCTGAGATGATCTGTTTTTTTGTTTTGTTGCAATTTTATTTATTTTTTATTTTTTTAGTGGCATTGGTTTTGATGTAATAGTTTCGTTCCTTCTTATCAGAAGGAAGATAAACTTTGTATTGCTTCTTTCTGGTAGTTGTACTGTGGGGTTATAAAACACTGTGTCTCCAATGGCTTAAACACACAAGAATTTGTAGATGTGTTTTAAAGTAACAAAGCTGAATATATTTGAATATGGCTCTAGAATATTGGATCATGCATCAGATGTCCCCTTTTTGATGGGCTGCCTCTAGCAACTCATTGGAGAAGTGACATCCTAAAATTCTTGCACTGGATGAAGATTTTTTGTATCAGTCTAGTAAAAATGACAGTGTTCTTCCCCGCATCAACTTGACCTCTTTCTTGTGTATCTAAATATAACTCCTCTTGCTTTTTGAGTTAAACTATGCACAATTACAGCAAAACACTATTCTGAGTTTTGTCATGCATAGTAATTTCATGATTAGTGCCTAGGACATCTTTGTACTTTGGTATTTACAAGTTGATTAAATACTTTGGCTACATACTTGGGTAGCAGGTTTTGAAAAGTTACAGCATTTTAGAGGAAGAGGGATTCTTTCCAACAATTGTAGTGTAATAGGGAAGGTGTGAGGATGGGAGGTAATGGCCTCAAGTTGAACCACGGGATGTTCCGATTAGATATTAGGGAAAAAATTTTCTCAGGAAGAGTGGTGAGGAATTGGAATAGGCTGCCCAAGGGGGTGCCCTGAGTCACCAACCTTGGAGGTGTTCAAGAATTACGTGGACGTGGCACTGAGGAACATGGTTAGTGAGCATTGTGGGGATGGGCTGACTGATGGTCTAGATTATCTCAGTGGTCTCATCCAACTTTAACAATTGTATGGTTCTATGAACGTGGAAACCTTGGCTGCAGTGATGAACCAGAGAACCAATGCAGCCAGCAGCTTTTCACCTCATCATTGCATCCTGACACAGCAAATGCGCCCTTTGGACATGGGGTCTTCTGCTTTGCAGTGTCTGGGCTGTAGTTGGGCAGTGCTGCTGCTCAGCAGTATCTGTATCTTACTGTAGTATGATATAGTGTCAGTGCTCATTTTTCTACTATGGGAAACTCTGAGATGCTGTGGAAGGTCTGTGATAGCAGGAGGGAGAATGTATAATACTGACCTGCCTGGACTTAGAAAGCATACTGTGCTGCAGCAGTACCAGGCCAGTTATCTGCCCTGAACTATGACATCTAGAAGTGAAAGCCTGGTTTTAGAAACTCCCATCTTCTGCTGTCCTTAGCAGTGGCTGCAGTTCATCTTTGAGAACTTCTCAGCCCTCCTACCTACCAGCCCCTGTGATTCCATGCGAGCTTTCTTAGTGAAGTGTCTTGCCTTCCCATAGAAATATCAGTCCTTCCTAAACAGTCGTTGCTATTTAAAAATAAATACATATATATATATATTAGAAATAACCTC
>VXAB01003978.1:454541-567642 GCA_013399175.1 Odontophorus gujanensis
TTTGGGGGGGGGGGGTGTGTTATATAGGGCTGATCTGCAGCTGTGTGTGTGTGTGCTTCTGCATTCTTTTCAAAAATGAATTGCTTTTAAAGATTCCGATTTGTTAAACTTCTGTCTTTTAGTAGAACGAATGTTCTTTCCACTGCCTATACTGATCAGCATCAATTTTCTATACATTATTGCATTGATGAATAGTTTGCTGCTGCCGATGAGGGAAATTCTCAAAGTGTTACTACTCCCCTTGCTGGTGTGTTGTAGTAATGGCACTTAAATAATCACTGGCTTACCGGCAGTAAGCTGTTATTTCAGTAGGTGATTTAAAGGAGACAAAGAGCAAAACTTGAAAGTTTTTGTCTCATTTCTTATACCATGTGAATATAAAATTATTAGAATGACTTTCACCTGTTTTTATTTATGCCTGCATGCACCTTGGGTATGTATAAATTTCTCAGCATATTGTTCTTGTAGCTGGAACTTTTTAAACAGTGACATGGGAACTATTTTAACTGGCTTATTTTTCAGAAAAAACATATTCTCCTGAATGAAAAGTCAAAAAAAGTCTTATGTTCCTAGTGTTGCTGCCTTAGGGATGACAGTAATGGTAATAATCAGTTTTCCAAGGCTTAGGAGATGGAACTTTTAACAAGGTACCAGTATTTTCCTGCCCCCATCTGAGTAATACAGATCAACTACAACCCCACTCTTTTAAGATAAACTCATTTCTTTGTCAAGATAAAAGTCTGTGCAGCTCTTTTGCCTCATTGTTGGAGTCTCTTTCTCTGGAGATGTTCAAGACCCGCCTGGACACCTACCTGTGCAACCTCGGCTAGGGAGCTGCTTTGGCAGGGAGGTTGGACTAGATGATCTCTGGAGGTCCATTCCAACCCCTACAATTCTACGATTCTGTGATTGTGCAAACTATGAAAATGTTACTGTGTAGTAATTATGGAGAAACAACTGTACATAAGTTAGACTAGGTTTTTACAGAAACTGGAATCTTCAAAAGGAGCTTAATGTATGTTTGTTTGTTTATAGGTTGTGGGTTTTTTGGTGTTTTTATTTTTTTTAATGCGTTGAAAGAATGTAACAGAAATATAGCAGAATTGTGTTCCAGGAATTCATCACATGCAGCCCGGGATAATGTTCTACTGCTTCATCTGGTGTTATGCTGGAATAGCTTGCACACGATTTTATATAAGCAGGACATAATTTGGTTGCTTATTTGCCCAACAATAACAAACGGCATGTGGTCAGACAGAAAATGTGCTGAGTACAGTTCTCTGGTCTCCAGCAGCCATCCAAAAGCAGATGGCCAAGGAACAACAGTGAAATTAAAGAAGAGCATGTGGTCCCATCTCCAAGTTCTCAAATCATTTTATTTTGGTAATGCTGTAAGATTTCAAAATTACTTACAAAAAATATAGGACTAGTCTTGCCTTTTTTTTTTTAGAGGGCAAAAATGAGGAGTAGCTCTGTGTGCAGAGCACATGGAGGATGAGAGGTGATGGCTGTGCCAAGAGAGGTTTAGATTGGAAATGAGGAGAAATTTCTTCTCAGAAAGAGTGGTGAAGCAGCGGCACAGAATGTCCAGGGAGGTGATGCAGTCACCGTCCCTGGAGGCGTTCAAGAACTTTGTGGATGCGGCACTGAGGGACATGATCAGTGGGCACGGTGGTGGGTTTATGGTTGGATTAGATGAACTTAGAGGTCTTTTCCAACCTTAATGATGCTGTGATTCATGTATGCCCTGGTCAGCAGTACAGCCCATTTAGTGGATTAGGACTCATGACTCCTACAGCAGAGCCTAGTCTCAAAAGATGTGCATACAGGGTTTTGTGTGTTTTGCTGTGATTTGTATTTTCAAATGTGGAATTTGTGTTGGGAGTGAAACCTCAGTCAGTCATTAAAGCAGGCCAGGAGTAGGGAGCCTCACTTTCCCCACTCTCATTTCTGCGAACAAAACCAGTTCACATTAAGGGTAGGGTAACAGGGGGACTTGAGGTCAGAACTTGTGATTATACCTCTGACTTGTGAACATCAAGCCCATGATGAGAGATCTAAATCTCAACCTTTTTGTATATGATATAATGAAATAATCCATGTCATTCGGAGTGCTCTGTTACCTTTTGTATAGAATGTCCCAACACTGGGAGGTACCTGAACTATTTCAAGGCTGTGGAAGTGCTTGGCAGTGACCTGTAGAGGGACAGAGCATGTGATGAAGGTTTTTTGGATAACAATAGTTCTTTTTGCTCAGCATGAAGGGGGAAGCACAGTAGGACATCGCAGGACAGACTGTCACCCCCATACTGTCACCTTTGCAAAGTATGCCATGCAGGGTACACTGTGCTTACCGTGCTTCTTGCTATAAGCAGTGCATTTCTCTCTGAGGACCTGTTAAGCAGTAAAGGCTGTTCCTTATGCCTGTTTAATGGCAGGAAATACATTTTCAAGGCATATGGTTAAACTACAGGTTGTGACATTTTTATTTGTTTCTTTTTTGTGGAAAAAAAATTATTTGAAACCTGTTGGCAAAGGTATCTGCCCACTCAAAAACCCAACTCCCCTCTTCCCCCTCTAAAAAGAAAAAAAAAAAAACTTTTTTTTTTTTAAAGAAACCCTTCTAGGCTAAATATGGCTAGTAGGAGGCACTGTGGGATTGTAATCCAGAAACCCATGGCTAATTTCCTTGTTTTACTTTTAAATTAGTTTATTTCTAACTAAAATTGAAATGTTTCAATTATGGATAACACCAGGAAGAACCTGCACACTTGAGTAGATTTAATGAATTGCGTGTGTTCTCACTGCTCTGTGAGCACGTGCATGGCGGTGGAGCTTCTGAGACCTGTCACTTAATATAAACTGAAAGGCATGTTTTATTTATGATGTATTAATTTTAACTATCCCAGCCTATTTTTTCTGTGTGTGTGTGTTTTGTTTTATGAGCAGGGTTTCTGTAGAGCCCTAAGATCATTTTAATATATTCAGAAGAAATTTTCACAGCCACTGAATTGGAGAGCTTTGTCTCATAAAAGTGTAAGAGTAGCATGTTTCTTGTCTGCTTTTATTAGCCTTAAGAAAGCATGAGATTTTCTGGCATGATTGAGAATACTGAAGGGCAATTTATTCCTTTCTCTGGATGGGCAGCTAGTCTGCATTTACAGCCCATGATATTATAGTCTATACTATCCATATAAGCCAGTGTTGAATCTGAACAAACAGTATAAGTACTATGCTAAAATTTGTGATAGGTACTGACAATAAAAGCGTACTCTATTTGATGGTAATCTAAGAGGTCACACTCTATTTTACGGCATCCTTGTGCTAGTTTCTGTTGTTTTTAATTAGGCACGATTTCCTTAGGAGTTTTGAACTTACTTCATTGTATTTTTATGTTGTCTACATTTGAACAATTTGTCTCTTTTGCCATGTGTCTTTTTTTTTTCCATGTATATTTGATGAGCTGTATTCTGTAAGAAATTGCTTACTGAAAAGCTGTATTTTAAGACTACAATGTAATGTTTGAGAACAATATAGGATTTGTGGGTTTTTTTGTTTCTTTACTAAAACCCCAATGTTACAGTAACTTGTGAGTCCCCAGGAGAACTGCTTTTCTTGCTAACATAACTGATTACAGTACTGCAAAGACAGTGAAGGCAGCAAACCAAATTAATGTGGTAAGGTTATTACTTCATTAGAACAAGAGAAAAATGAATTCCATGCTTTTTAAGTGCAAAGGGAAAAAAAAAAAAACATTTCACAGAAGTTACATCCTCTTAAAAAATAATAAGAAGAAAGTGTACCAGAAGACAGCATAACTTAAGGCAGTTCATAGAATCACAGAATGGCTTGGGTTAGAAGGGACCCTAAAGCCCCCCCAGTCCCACTGTGTGCTGTGGGCAGGGCTGCCACCCAGCAGCTCAGCTGCCCAGGGCCCCATCCAACCTGGCCTTGAGTGGCTCCAGGGATGGGGCAACACAGCTTCTCTGGGCAGCTGTGCCAATGCCTCACCACCTCTGAGTGAAAAATTTCCACCTAATAACTAAATTAAATTTCCCTTCTTTTAGATTAGAGCTGTTCACCCTTGTCCTGTTGTTATCAGACCATGTAGAATGTCAGTCTCCCTACTTCTAAGTTCCCTTCAAGAACTGGAATGCCACAGTGAGGTAGCCTTCTATTCTCCAGACTGAACAAGCCCAGCTCCCTCAGCCTGTTTTCATAGGAGAGGTGCTCCAGCCCCCTGATGGTCTTTATGGCCCTCCTCTAGACCCACTCTGTGTGCCTCCTGTGCTTCCAGGCTTCATGAGCAGCAGTACAGAACAAAGCCCCTGGCATTCATGTACTGTGGGCAGCTGTTCTGGGCTGAGCTGCACCTGGGTGAGGGGTGAAGGGTTTGTTTCCAGACCCAAGGCTTGTAGGGCTGGCCCAGAGGTCATTTTTCCTTTTGCTTTTGCAGCCTCACCACTCAGTGGGACGGCAGTTAGGAGCAACAGAAGCATATCAGTTCATTGGATATTGAAACCAAACTCACCGCTTACAATTTTGAGTTGTGGGAATATTTACATTGACACTGACACTGCCTGTGCTGGAAAAGTCTGATTGAAGCATTTGGAGTAAATATTTGAATAAATAAATCTGTTTTCAGACTAAGACGTTTTTATTTATTTTTGAGACAGGTCTGTTTTTCTTCATTTTCTTGTTTAAAATAAAATAAAAAAATGTTTGAAATACTGATTTTCAGGACTCTCTAAGGCTTGGAAGTGGCTGAATTATTTCAGATTGGACTTTGTCACTAGGGGGCACTTAGTCACAAAATTAGCCGTGGGATTTCAGTTTTGTCATGTAGAAGTTTCTTTCTTCAAAGTATCTTTTAAAAATACCTGTGGACTTTTGTATTGATTCAACAGTGTGAACATATAAATACCTTCTGCTGCCAACACAGCTGAGTTTCAGGACAGGGATCTGCGGTTAAACATTTCCTCTGGATTGGGGGATAAAGGGCAAGGCTAAGGAGAGGCTGCAGTATGCAGGATTTAGCACATACACGATGTGCACAGGCTAAAAATACACTTAGAGCTGTTCAATTAGTATTAATTTAATTATTAAAAGCTGAAGTGGAGCAAATGATCATATTTAGCAGCAGGGGAGAAAATAATCACAAATGCAGTTACATTTCTTGCAAGCAATGAAACCTTTCTGCTTTGAAATGCCAAACCTCCTGTTGAAAACAAAGAAAACCAGAGTTCTTATTTACACATACCCATCGGGATGCACCTGGGATGCCAGCTGGAGTGCATAGGGGTTTTCAATACTTGGTGCTTCATGGTATGCACTGCCCTGGTTCACCCTACCTGCACGGCTTCTGATGGGATGCTCAGTACACACCGGCAGCCCAGCCACACATCGACACTTTGACAGCTCCCTGTGCGCCAGCAAAGCTGGGTTTGTGTCAAGAAATAACTCAATTTTACCTACCAGTTGTGTGCCTGTGAGAGTTTGCCATGGGACTGCTTTTCTCCATTCCCCTCTGATAAACAATCACAGGGAGCTGGAAGGTGCTCTAAGGAGTGTTCCAAGCTGATGGGCTTTGCTGTACTTTTCTGGCTGTCACTGCCAATCACAGAGAATCAAGAGCTCAGGGCTCACTTTGGCCTGGCAAGTGCAATGCTGAGGCGTGCAGAATGTGAGGATTGGTTTTCATATGCTCTCAGCAGGCATGGCATGCAGTCCTATTGCTGTAGTGCTTGTTTGTCAGCGTTGTCCTCCACTTCTGACCAGAGCTGGCCATAGAAGGCCTCAGTCGGTGTTACTTGTTTTTGCTTTAGCTGCTGATGGCAGTCTAATAAGTTTGTTATCTAATGAATCTGCTGTAGTGAGAGGGTGGAGCAAGAGGTGCATATTACAGATGGGAGCCTGAGTGGGACTGGGATCAGGTGAGGACAGTAACGCCAGACTGCTGGTGACAGAGCCCCGGGAAGGGGGGGAAGAAATGACAAGGACTTACCATGCTGGAAGCATGACTTATTTATTCATTCTGTTTATTTTAAACTGAACTGCCTCAAATGAAGTCTCTGGAAACATGCTTTCAATACGAAATGGAAATGTAGATGGTTTCAAAAGTTTCCAAAACAGTTTGCTAAATATCCATGTGGGTATGTATTTCCCTGTATCTCCCATCTCCTTTGAGGGAATGCTCTTGTGGTACATTTTGGAAGACCTGTAGGTGGGATATTAAAATTCCAGCAAGGAAATGATGACAATCTAATTGAGAACCATTTCTTCTGATTAAAGGACATGAATCCTGATTTAGGTTTACAATTAAGGGACATCTAGTGCATTGCCTTTTGCACACGTGGACTTGAGGTCAGACCTTTCTGTGTGATTTTTGTCCCTTCACAAATGAACACACGCTCACATTTCATAGCTCATAGGGAAGCAGCATTAAAATCCAATGGTCAGCGCATGTTAAAAAACAAACAAAAAAAAATCAGGAGGAGGTTTTCTGTAGAATCTATAGTTAAAGAATTTAAAACAATATCTTGAGTACAGTTTAGAATTAAAAAGTCAAGACAGCCATGGTAACTGTGGATTATGATAACATTGCTTTAGCTGAATGATAGGTCAAGGCTACACAGACAGATTTTTTCCCAAGTATCCATTCACGGTGCTGGATGTCTGCTCATTGAAACTTTGTCTTTTATGGTGCCGACTTATCTGTGCAGGAATCAGGATCTGCCTGTCTGTAGTATATGCCAGGTGCTCAGATGACCATATAAGTGTTTCAGCACAGAGATTAGATTACAGGACCAGGATTTATGAGCTGAATTTTTTTTTTTCTCCGCCTGTCATGATGAACTTCACCGCAGCATGGTTTCTGCTACATTTCCTGGAAAGATAAGGTGGGCATCTGAATTCACAGTCACAATGATTGAATGTTATTAGGGAAAGCTTAAAATTAGGTTTTACCAAAACAAGATAGAAGTATTCAAGAAAAAAATTTCGACACCATTTGAAATGGCATTCTCTTGTGTAGCTTGCAGTCTAAAAGGGAATAGCATTTCTGACTCTGGTAATTGAAAAAATGGACTATGGTCAGCTTAATTCTAAGGCTGAAAGATTTTTTTAACAATTACAAAGTTAAGTTTTCTGTATATTCACTTCTCATGCATTTTAAGTGACGCAGGTAGAGGGCACTAGGTGCTAACATTCGAGATACTGCTCCATTGTGCTGGTACTAAGCAAATTGTGTGACTGGTCTTCAGCTGCAATAGCAGGTAACCCGTACTTTACATCAGGATAGTCTGGTAACACTGAATTAATTAACACAACTCAGCAATTGGAGTTGTAACATCTTAAACTGCTAAAAGTAGACTTCCTTAAGAATCAACATGTGAATAATACAGGCATTGATCTGGGAGTTTTCCATGCAGGTGAAGTTTAGATCTGACATTGCTGACTTTGTGTTAAGACAACTGAGATATTTACTGTTTTGTGTGGATTTTGTTTCTCACTTTTGAATATAAATGAAGAGAGTGGCATTATTTGCCATGAAAATGAAACTCTACAGGAAAAAGAAAAAAACTCATTTTCTCTTCTAGGAGGAAAACTGTAGGAGCAGTACTGTAGAAAAGCTTAATTAAGATATATTTGTATTTAATCGATGCTGTATAATTAGAGGGAGTGTTTAAGAGTTCATTATACTGCCTGATGAGCTATTTGCAATCTTCAAATGGATGTCTGATGAACAAAAAAGCCAACACCTCTCAGTTCTCAAAAAGCCTCATTTGTTTTTCTGTATTTATTTTTGTTTAGTTCCAGGGTAGCAAAACCAGAAAACAGCAAATTGACAAGTGGTAAATATATATATTCCTGTAATACTTCCTAAACACTCTACATCTCTAGAATGTGACCTAGAAGGATAGTCTGGTGTATGCATGTGGCTAAATGTACTGTAGTTCAGCCTCCTGCTCTTAGTAACATTCTGTGTAGTTTAAAAAACCACTGAATCACTAAGCTTTACGCATAGATCATAATGCTTTTAATACTCAGTCTGTCTTTTCTTCTGTTTTGTTGGAAACTTGTTTTTGGAACTTTGCTGTTACCAGACTTCTCCATTAGCACTTCCAGAGTTTTGGTGTCCAGAAGGCAACATGTGCAAGTACAGAGGATCTAAGTGGTGGAAAACAGCACAGTAATGATTTCAGTGGTTGTCTAGTGTGCCCCTACTTTGAGATATATGAGATAAGGAACATAACTTCCCTCTCCCATTGCCTGGCTGACACCACCTGGGCCTATAGTGGGCCCTACCTATTGGAGATCTCCAGGCTGAAGTATTTGAAACCGGTCTTTACAGGTTTGTTTGTTTTTTCTTCTGTTGTGGCACATAAATACAGCAATACTAGAGCTCCACCTTGTTCAATTTTCTAGCAGCAGATTGAAATCTCTCCACGTTGCCTTCCCATACTTAGCAGTTTGTGTTTCAGGGACTTCCTGTGCTAGAGGTGGTTTCTGTTTGCTTATGAACCCTCAAAGGGTTTCTCATCTCTCAGCTTGTTCTGTCATCCCCTGAAACCATGTAAAGTTTCAGCAGCTACAACATCCCCTGGTGAAGAGTTCCCAAGTTTCCTTTCCTAGTTGGGTGGAGAGCTGCTTCCTCATGTTTGTTCTGAACCTGCCATCTGCCTGCTGCATCTGATGCCTCTGGCCATGCGTTAGAAGAGGCATCAAACAGTCAGCTCTGATTCACCCCTTCCATGTCACTTATGATTTTATAGATCTTTATCCTATCTCCTCTGGATGGCTGCTTTTCCAGGTTTTGTAGTATTGCTCCTTGTAAGCCAGCCTGTCCTTTTAATCCACCACCTTCTTTTTTTCCTCTCCATTTCTGTCACATCCTTCTTCACATGAATGAAAGGATCAGAACTGCATAAATTATTTAATTATAAATTATTATTTAATTATTTAACTGCAGGTGTGTATATACACTGTAAGGCAACCGTTTCTTCTTGTTTTTCCTATAATCTTCAATTTGGGAACTGGAATTATGCTGTCTAGAGAAGAAGCGGCACAGGAGAGACCGTAAGTGCACTCTGCAACTCCCTGAAAGGAGGTTGTGTCAAGGTGGGGGTTGGCCTCTTCTTCCAGGTAACAGTGATAGGACAGGAGATAATAACCTCAAGTTGTGCCAGGAGAGGTTCAGGCTGGATATTAGGAAATTAGGAAATATTTCTTCTCAGAAAGAATAGTGAGGCAGTGACACAGGCTGCCCAGGGAGAGTTGCTGTCCCTGGAGGTGTTCAAAAACCATAGGGATGTGACACTGAGGGACATGGTTAGTTGGCATGGTGGGGATTGGCTGATGGTTGCACTAGGTAATCTTAGTGGTCTTTTCCAACCTTAATGGCTGTATAATCTTGCTCTCTAACTTTTGAGCATGGATCTGATGTATATATAGAAGTCTCACCACCTCAGTAACTTGGTCCTGAGTAGCAGAGTTCCACACTCAGTTCAGCACCCACTACTTTTGAGTTTTAAGATGTTTTTCCCTACTTGGCATCGCTTTGCAGAAATTTCACTTCACATGACACTGGACTACCTGCCTATGTTTGTCCATAGTTCTTTCACCTCCATTGTTTCTGCCCCTTGCTTGGGAGTGGAAATAACACCATCAGCAAATGTTGTCATCTCCCTTTTACATGTGATTTTAAGAACTTACAGAACAGTGTTAGTCCTATCTCAGCTGCCTGTAGGACTCTGTTGGTGACTTTCTTTTTCAGTGAGATGGTTATTAATGTCCATGCTCTGTTTCCTATCTTTTCTAAATCCACACAAAGATGTTCTCTCTAATTCTGTGCCTGTTAGGTTTCCGTAAGAAATCTTATGTGAGAGATTATCAAATACTTTTGGAAATCTAAATAGACAGTGTGTCTGAGTTGGAGAAAAAAGATATGGAGTCCCATACAATGCAGTGCCTGAAGGAAAATAGCAGGCAGTCAAGAGACTTGTTATTGTTGCTCATCTGAACTGTTCAGTCATTTGTGACAAATATCAGTATTCCGGATGATTCAGTAGCAGCTGAACAGATGAGGGCTCTGAGGATGTGGATTTACAGTGGATTTATGCTGATCCATGCGTGAGCTTCCTCAGGAGGGGACTTCTCCTTGCCCCCCTCTGTTATCCCTAGCCACGCATTTCCATCCATACAGCTGATGGGGCTGATCTGAGCTGATATGATTGAAAATCAACCAATTAAGCAAGATGAGGGTTTTTAGCTGAACTGGGTCAGTGATGTCTTTAGCACATGATGTGCAGCACTAGTACTGTCAGAGTGGAGAAGGAGCAGACTGCTGCAGCTGTGGAATACATCACTCTCCATTCTTGCCAGACTTTGAGCAGCTTACTCTAGTCATGGAACCAAGCCCTGAGCAAAGATGTGGGTCTGTAGCTTGTCTCAAGTGGTAATTTTAACATCATTTGAATGTTGAGTGTGAGGAGGTAGTGGTGTGATGCTATTTGATTTTCCAGCAAAGAAATAGGAAGCTACAGTGTGTTAATGGAATTGATCTGTACTCAGAAATAAGAATAAAATTAGAGGGATCACTTCAGAACTGACTCTCTTGGTGTCCAAGTGGCATTTTCCTGTGGTCAGTAAGCCTTGCTTCCAATATTCCAGTGATTTTTTATTTTTACTGTATTTAACTTAACTTTCATGCCATGCAGTAGGAACCATAGGTGTTTCCTTCTTTTTCTTTTTTCTTCTTCTTTTTTCTTTTTTACCTCCAGTGGTTTTTGTAGCTAGTTATGTGTAATTCAAGGAGATGATAAAAACTACTAGGAATAACAACACCGCTGCTATGTTTATATGCACAGAAGGAATCTGAAACTCTGAGTTGTTTGCATCTCTGCTATTCCAGAGTCTCCAGCTATACATCTAATTAACCATCTATTTAAAAATGCTGTTCACTGGTTTCGCTCCCTGCCAGCAACATAAGGATGCAAAATTAATTTTTCGGAAGATAAGTTCCTCATTATGCTTGCAATACTTGAACCTAGTCTTAATATTGTAAACAATCCAAAGTACACAAATCACTTTAATTATTGCGAAAGGTTAATGTGTTCAAAATACCTAAAAGTTGTGTGGGGGTGTGTGTGTGGATGCTCAATTATCACATTTTCTTCCTTAGATCCCTCAGAAGGCAGGAAATTCAGTCCTATCAAACTGAATATTTTACTCTTCGCTAATTATTTAAGTAATTGCAATTGGAGTGGCTTTAGTCCAGTATAATTTCTAATATGAAGATATTTTTTCCACATTTACTATGTTTGTTTTTACATTCTTTGTTTAAGTATTGTAGAATCATAGAATATCTTGAATAGATACGGACCCATAGTTATAATAAGCTAAACAGAAGACCTTGCCCCTGCAGTTAGCAATAAGCCAATAACATACTAGGTTTCATTAATAATCAAATGCAATATTGACTGTATTCTCGATCCAGAAGGGAAGAGAAATGTCTCATTATGAGTGCTCAATTTAGTAGAAATTAGTAATTTACATGTGAATAAAAACATCAGATTATAAATATGTCACAGTATTTGCTGAAACTAACATGGTCAGTAATTCACATGTTGATTCGTGTCAGGCAGAAAGGATTATTTTATAAAGCCTGAAGAAGAATAAAGTGCTTTGGGGAAAATAGACATGGGAAAATTTTCATTCATAAAAGTATGTTTTAATGTAGTTACATGGTATAAAGAACTCTTTCACTATTCCTTTCTCACCCTTCCAGAAGATACATTAATGTTGCCCTCAGTTTTGTGGTATCATCTTCACTATCAATATTGATGCACACTCAGGACTGAGTAGACTTGAATTGGTCTGTCATCCATTGTGATTTCAGTTCTGCCTCTCTTGGCTGTGCCTGGAATGCTGTATCCTACACTGACAGATAGGAAGACTTGATGGTTCATTTTCTGAGGACTTCTATGTATGAGGTTGCTCTGAAAGTAATGCCTTCTCTTTCGTTATGTTGGCCCATGACATCAGAGGCAGATGCTGGTGGTATGGTAGTAGAGGTTGAACCTTCCCACCAGTATTCCATTGCATGTTGTTGCTGTGTGACAGATGGCAGCAGAGGGGCAGTCTGACAGAATGGCATCTGACATGGAAGTGTGGATGAAGCAGTGGTACATCACTGAATTCCTACATGTGGAAAAATTGCACCCATTGACATTCGTTGACATTTGCTGTACATTTCTGGGTGTCAACACAGTGAGGTGATGGGTGTTGAGTTTCAAGAGTGGTCGCAGAGTCACGAAAGAAAAACCATGTTCCAGATGGTCAAGAGGATTTTTACAAGTGTGGCATGCAGGCTTTTGGTCATTGCAGATGAAAATGCACAGCTAGTTGTGGTCACTGTTGAAAAATAGTGTTTTGTAGATGAGAATTTCCTCTATCAAATAATATTATTGTGTTCTTTGTATCTGATAGTTTTCATGGAAATAAATAGGAGGTGCTACTTTTGGAGTATCTGCATAAATAGCAGTGTGCTGTATGGTCATGTTCTACTTGTAGGTCTCCATAAAAATGCATGTGCAGATTTTATTGATGTTAATTGTACCTAGGAACTAGCTTTTTGTTGTTTGCAAGCAACAGTATATTCTGAGGGCAGAAAATGGTTGTGTGTGGAAAACCTGCAGGTGTAGTTTTAAAGAATTACCTTCTGTGTGTGAAAAAATTGTGCTCTGCCTGAGAACACCTCCTAAGCCTCTTCCTGAGTGAACAAATTGATACCATGCATCATTTGGGATTTTGCCATCAAGCTACTTACAGTTTCAGAGTAGTGGATACCACCTTACTACCATTATTTTAGTCTGTTTAATTAACCGTGTTTACAGTGATATACATGAGATCAGTTCTTATAATTACTTCTCCAGCTGAACTTGCTTCATCACCCCTGCCGCTTCCTGCTTCTGAGCACTGCCAGTACCAGAATTGGCAGAGCAAGGATGGCGCACAGAGAGAGTTCAGTGGGGGTTTCTGAAGCAAGTGAAAGGCTCCTGCCAAACCAGGCTTGGAGCATCAGGGTGCTGCACCTGCATGTACAGAGGCAGTTGCAATTAGCCCCAGTACATGCTATATACACCCAGTTGCTGCTCAGTTAGCAAAAATTAGTGGTGGATTGAATTACAACCCTGAGCTGCAGGTTTGTCTTTAAGGGCAGTAAGCATAGAGGATTTATTTATTTATTTACTTACCTACTTGTTCAAAAGCTTAAATGTGCTCTCACGTCACGCTAGTGTACCCTTGGCAGTCTGCCCGTTGGAGTTTTTAGGGCAATCATCTCATAAGATCCATAAGAATGCTGTCAGGTCTCTCTCACAAATATTCTTCAACTTCTACCCATGGATTTTTCTTTATTTCCTAGTCCACTTCTTTCAAATAGTTTGAATTTTCACATTTGAAGAACATGTTCGGAGAGCATGGCTAAAATGTCCTTACATATCTACAGAACTCTTCCCGTTGAGCATTGTCTGTATGTTGCTACGGGTACTTCCTCCCAGGAGCTCCTTGAGACATTACCCATCCAGAAGTATTAAAACTGTCTATGCAGAAAGACAGAAATAGGTGTTCAATTTGTCTCTGAACCTCTGTCCTAATCTGAGATCATTATTTCTTAATAATAAAAACAGAGCTAGCTTAATCTTTTTGTAGCGTGGATAAACGGAGAAGAAGAGATTTTACAGTGCTCAGCATCAGCAATTGACTCAAATTGCAACAAGCAAATAAGTAATCTTATTTGTTAATATAACCATATTTAGTAATGTTTCTTGTAACATAGTCATGAGTAGCAAGCACTGAGCCTGTGCATTCTCTAATAATTCACATATGAGAAATCAACTACTTTGATTAAACAGTGTTTTCAAGCTGTCCCAAACCATCTGAGAACCGAATCTGCAGCAGTGATTGAGCTTCCTGCACTCCTTCTTTCTCCCCAACTTCTTCAGAGTAGCACAAACCTAAATGTGTATGCATCTTGGATTCATATTATATGCTCAGTCATGGGTGACCTTTAACAAATGACTTTCAATAACTGTAGCTAAATTCAAGCACTAGAGTTGGTCACAAAAGGTCATACTCTAGTTATACGAAACATAGATAAATTTGTACTCCCTCCAGCAACTGACTGCTTTAGGTTTTAGTTTTGTATCTGACCAATCTTAATGCAGAGCCATGCATTTGGAAAGGTTATGTTTGAGCTTTGTTTCTCTTTGTCTTTCTCCTCCTAGTTTTCTTTCACTCTATCCTGTAAAGAATTTCTTTTTGTTCTCCAGTTGTTAAGGTTCTATTTCAAAGGGTTTCTCTTCCACGTTTTCTCCCCTGTTCATCACTCGTTTATTAATTGCTAGTTCTCATGCATGTAATCATTCTTGCAGATGTGCGCACTGTCTTTCTGTGAGTGTTAGATTCTCATTAGGGAATATTTTACTTTGAAATGCAATTATTTCAATAAAGTTATTTGAGGCCAGTGTACTAAGAACGTGCCTTATAGTGTCACATTTAGACCTTAAACAAAGAAACATGTCAGATTCTAACAAGTACAGTTTATTTATGCAGGCATAACTCAGAATGAGTAATAAATTGAAACAATATTTACTCTCAACACCAGTGGTCACTTCCTGGCTTTTTGTTGTTTAGACAATTCATCTCCTTTTTATTTCTGAAATACAGAAACTGTAGACTGGGGCTTCCCATGGAGTCTTTGCTGTGGGACTCTACTTTGTAATTAGCGCCAAGAAACTGGATTTTTCCACCCCTCTTTGGGCTTGCTGCACGCTCATCTTGCTTGCTGCTGTTTCCGATTCAGATCAGGGAAGCACTGTAGCTCTGTTTATGGTACAGTTGTCCCGAAAGAGGAGCCAAAAAATAAATAAATAAATAAAAATTTAAAAAAATGAAAAAAAGCTCTGCATGCATAATCCTATGGGAGCTTGTGTACTGTTTGTCTTTCTTACTGGTGCCTTCATCTTCATATGCCATTTCCAGGCCATTCTGATTAAGATTAGGTGGGCACCATGAGCTTCACAGCTGGATGTTCACTCATTTTTACTACAACTGAAAAAGCAGTTGCTGACCTTCTCTATGGTATGCCGCAATGGATGTCATGAGGCCTTGTGGCTTTGCCACAGAGTAGTTAATCTGACTGCAAATTCCAGCTTCAGTCACATTCCTCATCTGGGTGGGGACTACCATATGTTCTTAATGTGGACGGAAATGAAGCAGGACTCAAAGCCAGAGCCAGCCTACTGCAATGTCAGCCCTGCTGTAGGTTAAGCTGCCTAGGGTTGTAACAGGGTGTATTAGAGATGAGACGTCCATGGCTCTTATTTCTGTGTGGGGACCATGAGTACATAGATGCATGCACTAATTGCTCTCCATGATCTTTTCCTTTGTGACAGCTCCTAGCTTCATGCTCTCATAGTGAACGTCAGTTAGTTTCCCTTCAGTGGAACAAAGTCGCATATCCCTCATTTAACACAAACAAAGAGCCTTGGTATAGGAAACTGCAAGGGACCAGCTGACAAGAGGAAATGGCTTCGTTTGTGTCAAAGCCCAGAAGCCTTGTGGAAGGTAATTGCAGCAGCAGTTGAGCTCTATAGTGTAGCGTAGTCAGAGACATTTTAACAGATTGTGATCCATGCTTTAGATAATCACTGTATAATAAAGCACTGTGTGTAGCTAGCAACATGGAAGTGAAGGCTGGTGGTCCATCCAATTTAAAATGTGAGTCCAGTGGCCCTTGCAGTGTGAGAACTGAGGCAGTTTTACCTTAGGATCTGGAACACGTTGTGATAAAGTCTGGGGAAATGTGCCTGCTAATCCATAATTAACTGATTTTTGCCTACATAATTGCAGATGAGTGGGGATCTGTGATTTGGTCAGTTTGGTTCCTTAGGAGAGAAGGAATCTGAGAAACTCATGAGTGGCTAAATAAAGGAAAACATTTCAAAGCAGTTGCACAGTAGGCTGTGAAACAAAACTGAAACCAGCTATTCTTATTGTTGGATACAGGATGAATGCCAAGTAGGCGATGGAAATACACACAGCATTGACTTGGAAACCATCCAAAGCATGATATCAATATTTTGTTGATGTTAAAAACAAATATGCTGTCTGGCATGTTTCCATCATGTCAAATCTTCCATCCTTAAAGGAACAAGGTGACAAACATTTGTTTCCTCATTTCTTAGAAATATAGAGTATAACCAGCTGGAAGAAAATTGGCCGACATGCCTGCCTGCTAATTCCTTTAGTGAGCATACTGGCAATTCTGTATCATTTTAAAGTTTTGACCGTGTTGATGAGATAGAGGGTAGGTAAAACTCACATTTTTTATTAACTCGCATTCTAACATCTTTATCGCTTTGCTGTAGACACAGCTACATTACATTAGCTAATGCAGAATTCATCTGAAGAATGGATTTGAACTGCTCCTCTCTCTTTTTTATGCACAACAGAACTAATGAGTTAAGGCCCTCAGTCCTATGTTTCTTAGCCAGGCCAGGAACTTTTTTTTTTTTTTTTTCCCTTTGAGGTTTCTTTTTGATAGGACTTTGTTAGGTGGAAGCTGAATTGTGTGTGTTAATCAGCATGAGACATTGGACTACTGGAGCTTTCGTAAATGTTTAGTTTCCCAAGGTCCTTTCAGCCTCCAAGAGAACAGTTCTGCATCCTTATTAGAGATTGACAATTAAAGGTCTGTTTTCATATCAAAAGTAATCATGAAAAATTAGCCTGGGAGAGTTTGGAATGCTGTGAGAATTTCTATGTTTTGAGATGGCCAACTTTCCTTCATTTGCTTCGATCAGTATTAACTTGAGTTTCTTTTTATGTTTCTCACTGCCAGGGCAACTTATGAGTTGGCTTTGTGACAGCTGAGAAGGGATTGTGCAATACCATGAAGGTGTAATTAATACATTTCAGGTCACTGTAACCACAGTCAGTTGTGTGATTATCACAGGTGAAAAACTAAGCTAACTTATGTTTTGAAGGCAGTGCTGTAAGTGAACCATTTTGCGTTTACGAATTTGATATTAGGAGGAAAATGTGATGCATGTCTGAAGTGTGGCTTGCATGTGCTAAAGGGCCAACAGTTAAATTATAGGAAATGCATGTTTCAGTCCTAAATCTTTTAATCTTTATGTGCAAAGTTACAGGCATGTTCAGAAGGCAATCTGTTTGGGTCATGACTTCTCAGTTACAAGTCTGAAAAATAAATCTGAGTGTTTCTTCCTCAGGTTCTGGTGCCGTTGGAAATTTCTTCAAAGAATTTGCAAACGTGTGGTTTGGTTTCCTTTCATTGCTCTAGTAGGTTAAGAAACCAATAATGAAATTGTGGAGGATCATAACCAAATATGTTGCATATGTGTTTATTTAGATCAATAAAAGTAAAGTAAAATCCAAAGCTGTTAATGTTTATATCATGAACTGGAAATAAAGATCATACTAGAATATTGAATTATCTCCTTAAAAGTGATTTCCTTTAGTGCCATTTCCAACATAGGTAAGTGGATATGGCTGTTCTAGATTATGAAAATGGCTGTTTCAGGGCAAGGTTGTTTAAAGAATAAATTAGGATTTGATTTTGAGGGGAAAAAAAAAAAGAAAGAAACTATATCCCTTATTGCTAGGACTTGTAGCAGCAGTCACGTCATATAAATTGGCAGATCTGTGTATTTCAGGGATTTTACACTAATTAAATGCAGTAGTATTCTTTTGCCTTTTGAAATGAAACTTTTTATTTTTTTTTGCTTAACCATATACTTAGGGAACAAACATGCTGTAAGAATCCTTAATGTATCCAACTATTTGAACATAAGAAATAGCAGCAATCTGTTATTTGTTCTGTTGGAGTGTACTCATACTTCCAATCAATCTTTTATACCTGGTAATGTTAATTATATTTGAGCTGGAAGAAGTTTAACATTAAAAGGAATTACAGCAGATTAATCTGTAAACCTGCACAAATATCACATTCCTTTCTATGGAGGTAAGCAAGGCACAGTGTGCATAATTACACATTGTTCCCTGTACATTGGGCACATAAAGCTAAGGAGTCTGTGTCGCAGTTCCTCGTGACAGCATCAGTTAGGACATGCTCCTGTGTCTTGCAGTGGTCCCTTACATTACAAAATATACATTGTTCCTTTCTGTAAGGTAGTATTCTGTTCAAGAGCAGGTAAGCAAAAAAAAAAAATTGAAAAACCCAGCTTGCCCTGGAAACAGGAATTAGTGTACTAATTAGTGGTTGAAAATACATAGAAATCTTTTAAAGAAAGTTTGCTGTATTATTTTTTTTCCTTAAGTGATACAGCTTGAGGTTAGCCCAAGAAAGCCATTTGTCTCAATCACCTCAAACCATATGAAGGTACTGTTTTATGCTTTTTTGTGATTAGTGAGACAAAAGAAAATCACTAAAAATGAATTTAGGGAGATCTGTTTCTCCACTTCTGGGTTTCATTAAGTGTTTTCTCTTAGTTACACCAGTTTCTTCTCAGTTAGTGTGGCAGGGGAGCAGAACCTCAACAAGTAAGAACTGGAGCTTGTACTGCTGAACACTTATCTTTTGACTCAATGCAACAGTAGAATGCAGGTGTATATGATGGAGGCCGTTCAGTTTGCTTACATTGTCCAGTCTGGTCATATATCTCTACTGAGCTGAGCTAGGGGCAGTTGCCAGAAGAAAAAAAATGTTTCAGGAGAAACATGGAAGAATGATGACCCATTCGTGTTGCAGAAGATGTGTCTCCATGGACTATGTGGACTGTTTTTTCTGGACAACTTTCATGTATATTTTCAGATAGCTGTAAAATCCCAGTTAGTTGATGTTTGCAGTGGCTGTGGAAAAGCTATTGTAAATCTTGAACTTAGCAACTGAAAGTCTATGGGCAATGAAATGTCTGGCAAATATCAAGAATTATATGAATGTCATGACACTAACAAAGGTGTTGCCTTTGAGACTGTCTGGCATGTTCTTGTGGTTCAGGTTCTATTAGTGTCCCTTTGCATTGTCTTTTCAATTTGGACTTTCTTCCCTAATTGAATTCATTGAATTAGTCAAGTGAACAATGGCCATCATCGCAGGTGATCACAAGGCACGAAAAAGGAAACATCCTTGTCAAAGTTGAGGATGCCATAAATAAAACCCATGTTTGTGTGACTAGTCATCCTAAGGAAATCTGTGGACATGAAAAAATAAAATAAAAAGCAGGACAGACAAAATTCTGGTTATTTCAATGGCAGTCCTTCCTCCTGCCCTGCTGTTAGTTCTCAGCTAAGAGCTGTAGGTTTAGCATTCTTCTGCTTTGTAAAAAACTGTTTTGTTTTTGTTTTTTTTTTAAAAAACTGAATTGTGGAGGGGCTTTTCTATTTGATAGTTGTTGGTTTTGAAAGAATATCTCTTAAGTTTACCAATCATTGATTACAGTGAGGAAGAGAGACCAGTCATATTAAGTAAAGTAGAGATCGTGTTTATTACATTAATGTTTTTTCTTTTTCTTTTTTTTTTAATTTTAGATTTTATCCTTAAAACAGAAGTACACTACACAGCAACACTTCACAGGCTTCCTGAAATAAGGGTGCCAATGTATTTCCACCCTGATCTGCGGTATCTCTGTTACTACAGATCTTGGCTTCCTCTAAGTGTAGCTGCTGACTATGCCAAATTCACATAGTTGTTCCATAATGACGACAAGGATCATGTAGTGAATAAACGGGGAACACAATATTCAATTTGCTGGTGACCTTGAATTTGATCTCTCTGCTGTCCTTAACAGCCTAGTCAATCTCTGTCCTGTTTATCCCAAGTGATCATTGCTATTGTATCATACAGGAATGTTGGCAACTTTCTTCTCCTTATTACTGTGGTATTTAAATTGGTGAATAAGGGAACTAAGAATGAATAAAGAACTGAATAAATTCTTCTTCACTTTTTCCTTATCCATGTCAAAAGTGGCCACAGAGGGCTTCCCCAGTCTTTCTGTTCATTTTTGTATTTGTTTGAGGTAGAAACAGCAAGTTTGATTGAAAATGCAATTTGCATCTTGAGGCATCACTGGCAATAATACAGTGGCATGAAAGGCTACTCTTCGCAGATCACACTTTTCCCTCTGGGCTGACTTTAGAAACTCATTGATGTCACTTCCTTCCTCAGTCAGCAAGTGAATTTTCACTAATTCTCAAGACCAGCTGTCCATGTTGTCAATAGAAAGTTATTAAAATTCCTTTAAAGTGAATCAAAATAGCCTAAAAACAAATGTACTGGGAAACAGGAAAGCATCAGTATTCAAAGTCCACAAACCTTTGAGCAAAGTAGTGTTGATCTAACCAGAGATTTTAAGCACTGTGCTTTCCTAGCAAGTTGTATATCATTACAGAATGCTAAAAACATACACTCCTTCTATTACCAACAATCTGTTTTGTTAAAAATGAGTTACAAGAATCAATTCTGTTACTTTCAGAGACAGTGTCAGTGAACAAGGAAATACATTTGGGGAATTCTCCCCAAAACAGTAGTTTTCTGGGTGGTATTTTTTGTTTGATGAGGGAAAAAAAATGCATTGTTTTTATATTTAGCAAACAAAAGCTGAACAGAAGCATGCAGGAAATAATTATCATGACAATCTTACAACATAGCCTGAAGTAATTATTTTTATCTGAGTTATCTGTATTGCTTTCCTTGAAAATAGGAGAATTCTCAGCAACCAGTAGGGAAGAACGTTTTCTTTTAGATATGAATATATTTTAATACTTTAAATATTTTCATTTCATTTTAAAGCTTCTACCTTGTGCCACACACATCAGCACAAAGAAATTCTGTTGAGGTGGAACACTGTTTCTAGTGCTGAAGGAGGCAGCCATCAGTGTTAGGCAGAAACAGGCTCTCTGGCAGTTAATTGTGTTACTAACATACTGTAAACAGTGTCCTATCATTATTACTTAAAACAAAAAATAAAAAAATAAAAAAAGCCCACACACGAAAAAAAAAATTAAAAAACACTCTGAAAACTCTTATGGGTACATGTAACTTAGCTGGATAGGTCAGTGTGAAATTCCTGACTTTCCCCAATACATGTGGATGGTCTCCAGTAGTAAAGGGAGAGTAATTGATACCAGCTGCCTTTTTGACAGCTAGTGCATGGGAACAGTAAATTAAGCGAAACCATTGTCCCTTTTGGTCTAAAAGGAAAGAATAGATCTGAGATGTCATTGCTGCTAGGGTCACAGATGACTGTAGGAGAGCAATGTTCTGTCTATGGTTTGCTCGTGTCATCAGGAGTGCACCAAAGAATGCTGCAGAAGGCCAGGAAAGGGAGCAAGACCATAATTCAGCTCACCACTTTGTGGATATTATCAGAACAGAATTTCTCCCTTGAGCCAGCTGGTGCTTAACCTCAGTCATGACACAGGCACGTAATTTTATCTCAGGTTAACAACAGAAGCTGCTTTTCTCCTCCAATGCCCAAATCCTGAGCTGGATGCTGCCAGTCTCTCAGGCATGTGTACGTGCAGCAGTGCATCTCAGTGTTAATTATGATACTTCATAGTACGTGTTTGAAATTTATTGTCTTCATTTTGTATGTTGTAATTCCTTGTAGGATACTGGGTTATCAAGATTGGATACCTGTATCAGTCTCATTTTTATGACATTTTGATCAAGAGGAGCTTGTTTTTTTCCCTTTACTCAATGTGGATTTCCATTTAGAAGTTACAAGTTGTTTGGGCGTTACATTTCATTTCTTAATTATAACATTCAATTTTTTTTCCTTTGTTGTTCCTGACTGTTGTATTTCTTGTGTGTGTGTGTTATTGTATTCATTAAATTATGTCAAACTAATTATTTTTTTGTCTTTCAGTGTCTGGAGAAAAATCGCAGCAACAGATAACTCTTCAGGTACTTTGATGCTTCTGCATTTTTTGTTACTTAATGTTTCGTATAGAAGAACTGTAGCAATTACAAAGAGGACAGGCTGATATTAACTACATAGCTATGTTAAGGACCATGGATCAGACAATTTCCTGGCTTTGCAGAGATATCACATTCCCAAGAGTAGCCATGGGTTTTTTTGTTTGTTTGTTTGTTTTTTATTTAAATCTAAGACTTACCATTTAAGCAGTTTAGTGCATCTACTTGTCAATGTGTTAATGGTGAGGTCAGAGCCTGTAGATAATTTGTCCACTATGATCAAATTTTGTAGCACAGAGTTTTAGTTTATTGTTTTTCAAATTAGTAATACTTTGCTAGTATTCTTTCAAAAATGAACAAACTAAACAAACACACAAAAAAAAAAAAAAACAGAAAACTATTGGTATGAAATTTGTTGCATATAAATGGTGTTTTCATTTAGGTTTTCATTTCTCTTGTGGATTTTCCTGAGGCTTCACAAAAATGTGAAGGTGTTTGGGAGAGGTGGTTTTTATCTTGTCCTTATTACTGCATCAGCTGGGAGTAGCTGTTTAGAAGATTGTCATTATATATCACTATTTAGTATCTCAGCATCATGAAAAGGATATAGGAACTACACTGAAGTAAAATTTCCCTTAACTATATTGATAGGAGGAAAAACTTAGCTTTCCCAAAGAATATGTTCTTGGAAGGACTTGACTTGTAAAGAGGTGGTGTGTTACAGTTTCACCCGTCCACGTCCTCCTAATGAATGCTGTTATCTGAATGCTATATAAATGGCTATTTGTATTGTTTGTGAGATTCATTTATAAGTCACTTAAAAAGCAGTCACTAAAATGTTGGTATTTCTGTGATAGACCTCAGTTAAGTAATCTTCCTCCCAAGCCATCAGTTGAGGCACTGGCATCATACCTGGCCATTATCTGATCATTTAGGTGGAGGACTAACCAATTAGGTGGCTGGCCACCTAAGGTGGCTGTGCACAGCCTGGCTTTGACAGCATTTCCCCTGCCATGGCACAGAACTGTGCAAAGGTCACTCACTTTTGATGTCTTGAGCTGTCATAGCTTCAGACCAAATAAGGACCTGCAGATCTGGAAGCTGATGGGAAGCCTGACCCTGCAACATAAAATAATAACCATAGCTTTTTTTCCATCAGGGCTGTTGGAACCTCCCCATCATCTCGAGTAATGAATGAGTAAACATATTCAGCCCAAAACTTAGCATTCCATCAAATAGAGAATAATCTTTTTTTTTCCTAAATAAATGTAAAAATGTTCTGAAAGTTAATGGAAGTTCTGCGCTTTGGCTGAGACTTTTTATCCTAAAACAAGCCTAATTAGCATTTATAAACTAAACAGCATTTGAAAATTAGCCTGAAATGCCTAGCAAAAACACTTTGGGGTGTCCTCATTGACCAGAAGGGGGGGCAGTTGTATTTTTAAAGCACAGCTTGAGGCTACATTGACAGGGTTGTGGGTGGGTGTTTGGAGATCTAACACTTCCCTGTTCCCCTGTGACAGAATCTGCTCAGTAGAGGACGTTGCCCTTTGCTGAGGAAGAGTGGATTGTGATAAAAAGGATGTTTGTTGTAGTTGCAAAAGCTGGACTAGGTCCCATGCTCTGTGTACCTGATCTCAGTCTTTTCCTGTGTGCCACTGCCTTCTCCTCAAACTGCTGAGCCACTCTGTCCTTCTGTCCCTGTGTTTAGCTAATGAACATTTAATTTTTCAGCAAAATTCCATTACTGTCATATGTGGAGGCTGTACCCAAATAAAGCTTTAGAAAGTCGACCTGGGGACAAATGGTAGACATTCATTTTTAAACGGATACCAGAGAAGTTGGTGATGTTCAATTGCAAACTAACTTCCTTTGAACTTCCAAGAAATTGAATAATGTTTTAGAAATCGGTTTTATTTCCAAGTTTGTAACTTAGGCTGCCATTGCAGAGGTACTGCATGTATGATTTGAATTAACATTACTTCAATAAAAAGGTTTAAATTAAAGTTGATCCTAGTGGAGTACCTCCACTGGGAAAGTTATTTTTATTCCCAGCACTGAACTAGATATTTTATATGCAGGAGAAGATACTGTCCTTTGCTTAAAATCATGTAGTTGTTTTTTATGCCAGTGAAGCAGCGCTGAGTTAAACTGCCTGTCAGAAATCTCAGTGAGGTTCTGTGAAAGATGGGTGATTTTACAACTCAACAGGAGCATAAGTGTGAAGGGGCAAGTGGCAAGAAACATCTTGTTGAGTACAGAATGAAACAATAGGGATGGGGAATAGATAAATCTGAGGGTTTGGGACTTCAAACATCTTAAAGACCATTGCTTTTTCTTTGTGGTTCTTAGCTCCTCCTAAAGTCTAAACAAGTTTGGAGAAATATTATATGAACATGTTACCATGATAGTATGTGTTTCCAAACCCCACTGTCCACAGGTATCGCTTTTGACAGTCTCTTGTTTGCTTTCATAATGAAATGTTTGTTGTTTTTCCTTGAGAACCCTTTTGTGGTTTATATGTTGCGTGTTTGTGTAATGGCAGTAATCATCTACCTCCCTCCCTGAGCAGGGTCATCCAGTCTTTGAAACTACCTTTGCAACTTCAGGGTAAATCCTGGCACCTATCTACAGCCTGATCAGTTGTAGCATGTTAACTACTGCTAAGGGAAATGCAAGGAAGCGAGAACAGACATTGTGCTTCTAACTGTATGAGCATCTTGGCTATAATGCTAGTCAAAATGTGACTGAAAGCAGTGCTTTGTTTCATCCTTGCCACAGATTGCTCTGTGTTGTGGTCTTCATATATACTTCTACATGTGGTTTTCCTAGTGCTTCCTAGAAGCTCTGAAGGACTGTCAGTATTCATACTTGCATTTTGAAGTTGAAGTTGTTTGCATCGTCAGACTTTCAGGTTAAAATTCCAGCTGTTTATCTCTTTTGTGGTGAAGTTGTTGGTTGGGTCAGGAGGCTGTTGGAAGTACTCCACATGTCCTATCATTTTGTCCCTAAAGTGCTCTTTCCTCAAGGCAAGCTGTCTTGCAGTGTTGTGTCCTTCTCTTAGTCTTTGAACGCCTCTGTGAGGGAGAATTTCCTATTCTAGACTTGGGAATGGGGAGATGCAGTATCACGGAAAGGACCGTAATGAAGCAACATTCCTGATAGAACTAGGCTTAAATGAGGAGTAACTGTACATCTGCCAAAGTAAAGAGGTGAAAAAATAAATTCAAACTCCTCTTAAATGTCAGTGTAAGATTATTGTACAGACCATGTTGGGGAATGACTGAGGCATTCTTCAGGTATCAGGTATCAATGTGGTGTAATAAACTTGTGTCAAGTTGGAAAAAAAACTTACAGTTAGTCCAATTTCCTTTCTTTTCCTTTGTTCAGTGCTGTGGTCTACTGCAGTACTCTCCCCTCTCCTCTTCATCCTCTTAAATGACAAAGTTAGGATAAGCTCAATCTGTGTACAGTGGCTTCCAAGTACAGGTTTTCTGAAGTTCTCTCCTGCTTTGAGGTCACATTTCTCATTGTTATTTCTTCCCCCAAACTTAGGATTTTGAAAATATTCAAAAGGACTACCGCATTTTATCCCGTTAGAATTTTATTTTAAGAATATGCTTTCATATTCTTCATAGAATCACTTAACAGTGAGGCTGGGAGGTGTCTCTGGAGATCTTCTGGTCCAACCCCCCCTTATTCAAAGCAGGGTCAGCAAAAGCAAGTTGCCCAGGACCATGTCTGAGTTTTGAGTATCTACAAGACTGGAGACTCCTCTCTTTGGGAATCTCTCTGTGTTCAGTATCTTTGCAGGAAAAAAAAACATTTTCTTATATTTAAGTGAAATTTCCTGTGTTTTAATGAGTGCCCACTGCCTTGCTTCCTGTCCACCTTGTGTCTTTCTCACTGGTGTGAGGAGCCTGGTTCCATCTTCAATATATCCATGTTTCTTCTTTATTGGAAATATAAAACTGAACCCAGCACTCCAGATGTCTTGCCAGGGTTGAACAAAGTGGAAGAATCACCTCTCCCAGTCTGCTTGCAATGCTCTGCCTAATGCTGCCCAGGATGCTGTTGACCTTCTTTACCATGAAGCCACATTGTTGGCTTATGGTCAGAACCCCAGGTCCTTTTCCAGACAGTCAACCCCAAGCTTGCAATGGGATGTTGGTTAAATTAAAAAATTTAATTTTATTAATAGTGATTCATGTGATAAAAGCAAGGATTAGAGTATACAGAAGGTTATGAATAAGTTTGGATACTGAGTACAAATAATGAAAAAAGTGACCTGAGATTTAAGGAATGAAAGGCAGAATGGCTGGGAAGTTGTTTGCAGTCCTGACTCTCAGCTCTCAGTGATCAGTCCCTGCTCACTCTGAAAAACGGCATGTTTTTTTTTGTTTGTTTGTTTTTTTACCAGTGTTAATCAGAAATTGGATATCACAATATTCACGTGGGGTAGGCAATTATTGTCTTTCCTTGTTTTGCAGACATTGAAAAATGAAGTGTGAAGGTCAAAAACATTCTCCAAGATACAAACCAAGCGCTGTGGTTCTGGCCCATGCGTCTGCCCTTAACTGCAGCACCATTCTTCCTAATCATTCTTCTGCTTCAAAGAGGGATAGTGGTTGAACTAGTTAGTGTTTGGGTGGCACACTGATGATCTGTGACACCAACATGCATACCAGGAGAACAGCTAGACCAAAAAACTTCCACAGAATAAACGAGGGTATTTTCTCTTACCTGTGATAAACACAAGTTAGTTCCCTCCTGTGAAAATAGGATATATTACCTTCCATTTAGTGTCAAGAAGGAGTATGCAGCAAATAATTCCCTTTGTAAATTTACAGCCTATTTTGTTCCACAGCAATTTATGATTGTAATCAGTTCTAAGTATTAATGTTTTTGGGTTGTTGTTTTTTTTTTTTGTAAAATTGAACACATGAATTTATTTAAAAGTGTATGAATGTAGACAAATACAGATTTGAGATATTTGTCAACTTAGAGTGCTATATACATTTATATTTATTTTTTATTTACCAATGAAGTCATCTAATTTGAATAAAATGCTAATTGTGATTGAGCAGAAAGTGCTTTAAGACCTCTAGAGATTTTACTGTCTCTTCCAAGGCAATTTTGGGGAAATTGAATTCTTCATGCCTGAATATACATTAATATTCTTTGACTGAACCTAGTTTCATCTGAAACCTTTCTTACTATTTCTAAAAGAGCACAATGTCTTGTTTATGCTGGAAGATAAGTGTGTTTACCTGCAGACAAAATGGAAATGGATTCTGTTTACCAGCAAAAAAATCCCTGTGGATCTTACCATAGCCACTAACATGAGAAATATTGCCATGTGCAGGGGCACAGTGCTACATTACAGGCTTTTTTTTTTTTTTCTTTTTTTTTTTGGAGTGGGGGGGGCAGGGGAAGGAATACACTTGTTTATTCATCTTCATTTTTACATTCCTCTGCTTGTAAATATGCCTGGTTCCATGAGGAGACCTTTCCAGTCACACTGCCAGGCCCTCTCCTTGTCAATCCTTCTGTGATAAGGTTCAAAGCCAAGGCCAATTTTAGCTAACTTTGACACGGTTACAAAAGAAGAGGGGAAAAGTTGTCCTCTGTAAAAGAAAGACGGAAGGTCATATCCCATATCCATTTCAGGAGAGGGCAAAAGGTTGTCCAGCAAGCAGGAATGTAGCTGGTGAACCACTGCATTCACAATGACCATTTCTACCCAGCTGAATATAGGCAGAAAGCAGAAGTGTTGGCCTGGGAGACAGGGTAGGGAAATGTGACTGAAACCCCTGCAAAACTAGGCCACCACTTGTCTCGCTGCTTGTGAGAGCAGCTTGGTGAACAGCTTGCTTGTAGCTTGATGTCTACAGCTACAGTCATTCCCTTAAGTAATTGCTGGAAAGGATTTGGTGCCCAACTTGAAGCCTTTTGAGCTTAGAATCAAATTGCTTCACTGTATACCATATGCACTTTGTCCCTTCATTGTCCCAGATATCCTAACAGGCATCCAAATTCTGCATCTGGCTACTCAAACATCTAAGCAACTATTTAAGTAGCTGTCTGCACTGTAGCTTGTGGGGGCAGGTTAGGAAGGAAACTGATATACTGAAATTCTACTGTCAAGTCCAGGTTTGCAGTACACTCTGCTCATTCTTCACCTTACAGCAGAAGCATGACACCGAGTGCCAGGACAAGGACCCTAATCCCACTGGATGAACAGTCAACCCCTTTATTTTAAACGTCTGTTGTTCAAAGTATCAAGTGTACTCAAAAATGCCTCCTGGTTTGAGCTGTGAATGCAGAAGAGATATTATTTATTTTCCTCTTTGTAAAATGACTGTATATATGGGTTACCTTTACTTGGAAGTAATGATTTTTAGAATTATGTTTCAGCAGAGGATACTGTTAGATTACTTGACTTTCTTCTGTGCTTTAAATTATGTGAAAGTGAGTCAGTAACATTATTTAATGAACGTAAATAAGAAACAAATATGAAATATTTTGTCACTACCTGAAAGTGTTATCTTCAAATTTAAAATCTCCATATGCTTATAGTAAACCTAGCAGTCAGTGGAAGCCTAGAATCTTTTTTTCTTATATTCTTCTTCATTTAAAAAGTATAATTTTATTCTGAATTTCAGGTTATTTGAGATGCTTTAACACAACATTGTTCTTTCTGGTCACTGCCTGCAGTGTCGGACTTAGATTTTGTTAAGAGGACACACAGGAGAAGGACTGAGTTAAGAATGAAATATTGGTTGAACACACTGAAAAACCTGTTCCTAAAATGAATGTGACTGCATAGGAATGAGGTAATGCTAAATATGGTGATGTAAACGATCTGTGATCTGAAATCTGGCCTTTACTAGTAGTGCATAACTAGAGAGAAGTGCTCCATGTAAACTGGGTGCAGCTTCTGTCTAAACATAGGCAGTCTAGGCTGTAACATCTCTACTTATTTACAAGTCTGTAAATTACTCTGTGAAGGACAAGTCCCATTAAACTCTTGTCAGAAAGCTAGTGGAGTAGCATCAACATTTCACTATCCAGAAAAAATTTTATCATTACCAGTGATCAACCTTGACAGTGGTTTCTTTGTTATTAATAAGATAGGGTGTTTGTTTTTGTTTTCAGTACTTCCTTGCAACTGTCCTGGTGAATTTTTAATCTGTCAGACAAACTGTTAGTTTCTTGTAACTATGGCATCTTAATTGGGACTTTTTCTATTTACAGTGCCTTGATATTTCTTATCTGTCCCATTCTGAACACTTTTTGGAGAAACCACGTGTTTTGACTGTGAGGTTGGAAACAGGGGAATAAACAAGATTTGAACAAGAACTGGCAAGTCGAATTTGAGATTAATTTCCTTCATCCAGGCTGCTGACCATATGAATCAACTGGTTGGAGTGGCTGGTGCAGACTGTCGTGTTTCATTAACATGTGTCACTTAGAGCTTTCTGCACTTGGAGGCAGGGAGGGGAGGGAAGTCCAGTGCCATGCCAGCAGTATCTCTTAGGCTTCTTGGGCACAGACAAATGGGTTCCTCCTGTTCCCTTACAAAGAAGGAAAAGAACTACTACTGTGGTCCTGATAATGTTGCTGTTTATCTTGCCTCTCTTCTTTCCCAATGACCCATGGATCTGAGTTGTTCTCCAAAACTAGCTCTAGGCTAGTGGTGCTTTTTTTCCACACCATTTCTCACTGTAAGAAAGAAGACTTGAGGCACAGGATCATGTCCAGAGTAGGGCAAGGAAGCTGAGCACAAGTCTTATGAGGAACAACTGAAGGAACTGTGATAGTTCAGTTTGGAGAAGTGAAGAATCAGGGGAGAACTTATCACTCTCTAGGCTTCCTGAAATGAGGCTGTAGTGTGGTGAGAGTCAGCCGCTTCTCCCATGGAACAGCAGTAGGATGAGAAGGAATGTCCTCAAGCTGTGCCAGTGGAGGTTCAGGTTGGATGTTTGGAAAATTTCTTCTCAGGAAGGGTGGTGAGGCATGGAAACGGGCTGCCCAAGGAGTCACCGTCCCTGGAGGTGTTCAAGAACAGGATAGACGTGACACTGAGCTAAGTGGACATGATGATGGGATTATAGATGAACTAGATGATCTTAGAGGTCTTCTCCAGCCTTATTGATTCTGTGATTCCCTGACATTGGGCCATACTACATTTAAAACTAAAGCGAAACAATGGCAACAAAAAACAACTGAACAAAAAAAAAGAGAAAGAAAAAAAAAAAAAACCCCAAACACAAAATAATCAAGAAAGAAAGAAAAAAAGCCCCTTTCCCTCTTACTTTTTCTTCCTCACACACTTTGTCTGTGCCCTTGGCATAACTCTTAGTCACGCTGCAGTGAGATGCCTAGCTTTCTGCTAATAGATTCAAGGGGCAATAGTCACTGATTCACAAAGCTGTTCTGAAGAGCAGCACTCAAAATGTCTGGTATCTGTTAATTAAAACTTACCTGCAGTATTTTTTTTTTCTTACTTTGATAAGCTCTTCGTGTTTGTGCCTGGCTTTGTGTTCACAAGTACCTCCCTTGGACTGGATTGTGTTTCAACTACAAAATACAAAGTTTGCCTCTTAATTAGTCTCTGCGGGAAACTCGGAGTACCTCATATACTCATTTTTTTTTAATTTATTTTCCTCCAAGCTGATTTAGTAATATTAAAGGTGTTTCATACCAGTACATTTAGGAGCATGGGAGTATATATCTCATAGGAATACATTCTATCTATTGTTATTGGCTGTCAGGCTTGCAACTGTGGCTCTACATAAGAAATATTCCTAGATCTTAATCCAGAAGAAACATTAAGCTTGTTGCTATTTTGTGATCTTTTGAGAACCTCAGGGGTGGAAAGAACTATGAAAAGTTCAAAGTACGATTGTCTCATTCCATGATGGAATTGAATATAAACCGCAAGGCAACATTATTCATCTCCAACAGAAGTACTTCCACTGAACTTGCACTATTCACAAGGAGTACATTTGACTTGTGAGGGATGTAGCAGTGGTGATCTGCCTGGAATAAATAAGACAAAAAATGCGTTACTCCACTGCAAGGAGAGAAGTTACTGGTGCCTGTCTCTGCAGCAGCTGTTTTAAGTACAAGTGATGAATCTGAGGGTTTATCTGCATTGTACAGAAGGTGAAGCACCTCATCAGCATTGCCTGTCTCTTCATTGTTGTGGCCAGTCTCTTCATTGGAAACACCTGTAGGATTTTTCTTTACAATGTTAAACTACCCAGCTTCTACTATACGAGAAAGTTGTGGACATACTTACTTCTTAGCTGAGTTAGCATTGCAGCAGAGGATTCTGATCACTGAATAATGCTTGCAAATGCTTTTCTAACACAAAAACTGAGAGTGTTCCATTCTTCTAGCAGGCTTAAAGAAGCTTGCACATACACGAATATAGGATATATATACTTCTACTTGTTTTTACACTTAAAGTGAAGTAGTAATAGTTCCAGGCTTCTCTGGCATACTGGAGATGGAATAATTCCAAATGTTCACAGAATCAGAGAACTGCAGGGGTTAGAAGGGACCTCAAGAGATCATCAAGGCCAACCCCCCCGTTAAAGCAGGTACCCTACAATAGGTTGCACAGGTAGGCATCCAAGAAGGTCTTGAACTTCTCCACAGAAGGAGACTCTACAACCTCTATGGGCAGTCTGCTGCAGTGCTTCATCACCCTTACCTGTAAAGAAGGTCTTTCACATGTTAGTATGGAAATTCCTATGTTCAATTTTTAGGCCATTACTCCTTGTTCTATCCCTACACACCACCAAGAAGAGCCTGGCCTCATCCATTTGCCTCCCACCTCCTTTTAGATATTTGTAAGCATTTATAAGATCCCCTCTCAGTCTTCTTTTCCCAGAGCTGAATAGACCCTTGTGTTTTCCTCATATTTCAACTATAATTCTGAGTCATCTGCTATAATTCCAGAAAAATCCTTCCTAACTGTTCAATTAGGTGGAAGATTTGTTAGTTTAAACCTTAATCTAATTTACTTCAAATATGTATGACCTTTTCAAAGACTCAGACCCAACTCCTATCCAAGTAAGAGGATGTTTCTTTGAAGTCCTCTGGTATTAAAGCTCCTAGCATATAAAATTCTCCCTGTGCTGACTTATCAGGGAGTCACAGAGTAAATTTAAAAATGAGAAAATGTCCCAGAAGAGACTCTTTCTGCATCTGCTTTCTACACCGATAGAAACATGATAGAATAGAGTAATTCTTTCCTCCTTTGTTCTCTGTCCTACGTTTTCTATTAGGCTTACTTAATTTTATTACTCTTGTTAGTAAAAATAAGATCCAGCACTAAAACGTTTAGGAAACGCTGCATTGTCTGCACTGCAGACCATTAAATCTTTGCAAATCAGCCCTGGAATATCATCCCTTTCAATACATCATTATCTTTTTTGCATGGCAGGATACTCTAATTGCAAACTATCTAGATGAGATCCCACAAGTGCATTGTAAAACCACCACAAAGCGTAATTGGATGAGTCTTAAGCATTCTTGGCAGTAGTCAGTCTTTTCTACCCCAGTGGCTTGTGAAGGTATTAAAGGAAAAAACAATTTTGATGTGTGTAAAAGAAAGTATTGGCTACTTATTTCTACAGTGAGGAAAAATCATTTTGTGGATGGAGGAGGGGAAGGGAATCTCCAGCAATAAAAATGACAGAACAAATCCATTAATGACCTAAAAAAATGCCTTATGTTTCAACAGCTTCACTAGATTGCCTCCCAGTAGCCAAGCATTACAATAACACTCTTTATAAATTCCTTTTTTATTTGTATTTGAAAGGATACAAATTTTAAATCAATCTTTTACTCCTGTCCAACTAGAGCAAGACAGATGTCATGTGCATACTCATCTAAACTAGACTCCTGGCCATTTCTTAACTTTCTTTCAAATTTGTTAATGCAAACAAAGAAGGCAGCACTCCTCATAATTACGGGAGAAGGTGCAACACTTCAGTGGATTTTAATTCCTGGATGAAATGTGTGCAGCCTGCTGCACAGATTGTCATGTGTCTCAAGGACAAACTCACTTCTATCCAAGATGACCATTGTGTTCAACTCCTATGCCAAGTGGTTGGTTGGTTGTTTCTCAAACTTAGCTCTTCTTTAGAAAGCCATGAGTGGTCATCCCTCCTTTTGGACATAAGTCTGGAAGAGTTTGGTAGGAGCATTTGCATGGGAAGGTGTGGAACCAGATTTACTAACTGCTGGGGGATTATCTGCTTGCTGCCTTTTGGTTCAGGCACGTTCCACAATGGTGATGCTCAGCAGCTTGTGGCCTGCTGCACAGTTAAAATAGTAAATGTAATGGCCATACATTTTTTTGTTGTTGTTGTTGTTGAATGGTTATTGGTTTGGAATTTTCTTATTTTCGCATTCCTTCTTCAAAATAAAAAAAAGTCAGCATAGTATGGAGAAGTTCAGATATCTAAGGTATCTGAAAATGAGCACTGAAAAACCATTGGTGCCAGGAGGAAGACAAAGAAAGCACCTAACCATGCAAGCTGGTATTATAAAACATTAAAATCCTTTCCCAACATTTCAGTGTGGTAGTAGTTAAACATACCAGAATTAGGTAGTTTTATTTAAGAAATACAGCAACACTTATTCAACATCTAGTTGAACAGATAGTTTCCAAAAAGTCTTTCTAATTAAATGTCTCTCATCAAATGCAAAGCCTGATCAAACTCTTTATTCATCTTACCCTTGTAGGCTACTAGCCTATTTACTTAGGCAAGTGTATAAGCAGGTTTTATTTCTATTTTTCAGTTGGAACGGTTGGCAGTGGAACAGCTGTTTATGCCTTTGAAAATCATCATTATCTGTTCCCATTCTGAAATACAGCAAGTTACTGTTGGCATTTACTGCAAGCGCACAACCTCCCGTGGAACTTATAATAACATTTATTAGTCACTACTGCTGTATTCATTTTGGGAAATGTATCTGAATGAGAAGGAAAAGTGGAGAGGGGAAGCAAATAACAGTATTTTACATATTTAGATTGTTTTTCTCCCCTCAAAACTTCAATTGTTTTTCCCCATGTCTTTATTTTTCCTTCTGTTTAGGGCTTTTTTTTTTCCTTGATTCTTCTTTTGCCTCATCTTGCTGAGAGGGGGCCCCTTTCAAGTAACTCTCACTGTGCACATTGTCCCTTTAGGGTGTTTCCTGAGATTTCTCTGAATAGTTCTGCCCATCTTTCTATGAAGTCTTCTAGTCCTTTGAAAAATCCTTCAGTAGTGGTTTCTACAGCTGCATTCACAGTTTCTGAGGCTGAAATGCAGTCTTTTTCTGGTATCTCCTCAGGTTATTCTCTGAGGTTGGTTCTGTATCTCAGGTGGACTGTTTGAAATGGAATAAAGTTATACCACTCACCATTCTTTCTTTTCCATCCTGGCCTAGTGAAACCAAGGCATCTTCCATTGGCTCTGGATGATGGACTTAATTCAGGAAGCTGACTCTCCCTCTGAAGAGTAGTGCTCATTTTAGTGGGTTTAGTTTGAAATTCTGGTGGTTAAGTGTCTTTGTACTGAAGTGTCTTCAGAAATAGACTGCTAAACTAGAATTACATAGCAGAGGAAGTCATGAGGTACTTCTACCCTCTCCTGAATTTTCTCTGCATTGGCGTACCCCAGTCCAGTCACAATTCTGGGGACGTGTCTTCTACATTATAAAGTACCCCAGATCTGTACTGATTAATTTAAGACCTTTGATTTCTTTGTTCCTGTCTCTGTTGAGCCCGGTATTGTGTGCTTGATTTCTCTGTAGCCCATATTTTTCATTTTCATCTTTTAAAGTTACTTTTGAGGTCAAAAAATTCAAACAGTTTGCAGGTCTGTGGTTCTGCAGTGGCATTTGTAGGTCATCATTCACTGTAATTATGAAATTCCCATTAGACTTACAGTCATCCCCTCTTTTAGTACCAGCACTAACTTCTGTTATTGTACGTCAACCACACACCTAAATTCTTTCCATCCTAGAGCAGAAGAGATAAATCTCTAGGCACGTGTGTTTCTTCTGTTTAAAATAATGAGGTGTTCAATTACAAAAATAGATTCTATGAGAAAAACAGGCCAAACTGAAAGAATTGTTATCCTTTTACAAGTCTAAAAACACTGACGTATACTCTCTTAGATGTATGAGTCCTTCATGGCACTCTTCCTTTATTGCTTTCACCAGTACAAGAATCATTTTACTCCATTCAGTGAAAGTAAATGTCTGCTGGTCAGTGGCTTGTGGCAGTACTCAATGGCTACCCCCCAGATTAGTTTTTCTCATTGGCAATTAGTATGTGTCAAGATAGGCTAACTTTTCTTCAAACTGATAGTGTTTTCTATAGGCTTTATATCAAACTGGAAGTTCTGTTCCATGTGTTACCATTTCTTACGTTATTCCTCTGAATTGTTAACAGCTTTATTTGAGTTGGTCTGTAAACTTCCCCATCCTCACAAACCCAAACACTTAGGGTCTGCTAGTCCACAATTCAACTTTCCAGTAAATGTTTAAACACTTTATGGCAGAAGAATCTTTTTGTGTGGGTTTCCAAAAAGGTTAGATCTATGAAATTGGACAGTGTGCGGGTGTCCATCTGACTATCTGGTGTTTGCCATGGGATATTTAAAAACATATTGACCAATATCCTCACCTTCCAGAAATGCAAAGAAATAGGCAGCTTTTTTGTCCCAGTACTGCAGGCTTTCCTGCTGAAAGGAGGAAAAAGGGTACAAGCCATAGTAAACACAAAAGAATCCACTGAAGAATGAGATAACAGGAATAGCTAAGTTGCAAGAATTTTCTTCAGTCAACTTGCATGATAATTTGGCGAATTTGACCACAAAAGACAGACCTGAGCTTTGCTGTTCCTGCAGTTTGTGGTTTTCATCAAAGCTGGCTACACTAGAAGAAATATTCAGGAGGAAAGTCTCATCTTCTTACATTCTTTGCAGGGTCACTAGTTGATGTTTAGTTAGTCGGTGACATTAATGTTGATGTTTAAATAAGTCAGATGAAATGAGTTTTGAAAACACTTATTTTTGGCTGTGACTGCAGCAGCTAGTTCTGTATGGCATGCATTTTATCTGCATGCCATCCAATACTTGCTACTTCTGTGACCTGTGCATAGAGGTCAAGAAGAGAAACATTTCGGAGTGGGAGGTTAACAGTCACTCTACCCTATTCAAACTCACTGATGTTGCCTATTTAGGAGCCTTCATTTGTTTCCCTACTACCAGCACTGACCGTGCAGCCACTGGGGAGCAAGGACTCCAGTTCTCAGCAGTAAAAGCAGATTCACCAGTAGTAGGCTCAGCTGTGCTCAGTTGGCTCAGTTTAGAAAGCTGTTAGCAGCAGTGTGATTCAACCAGTGCTGTCATGGAGGGTAAAGGTAATAGACATGGAGTAGGCTGGCCACCCCTACTGGGAATATCGGCATCCCTCTCTGAACACCTCAATTGTCTTGAAAGATTGAGCAAAAGTAATAAGTTTTTGTTGGTAGATCTGCTGTGCACTGTCAGGTAAGTATGTATTGCAGTAATAAGCTTGTTGCTAAACTAGATGTATTGATCAAGTGGTTCAAAATAGGGTTTGTAATACTTGTGGCACCTTGCTTGCACACCAATATCTGTGCCACTGTTGGAATGTGATAGGGCTCAGCTGTGCTGTGGCTGCATTTCAAGGTCTGCTTTTTTCCATGTTTGCAGGATTTCATGCTCCCACCTCCAGCGATGCAGAGGAAGGTGGCACAGAGCAGGCACATTCCTCCTGGACTTGGTGGGCAGGAGGTGACCATCATGGGCAGCCGGCAGTGGCAGGGTAAGGACGACGCTTTTGGTGCAGTAGCTGTCTCCTTGGTGAGTGGACTGTCTGACCAGCAGAAGATCAGCAAGTCACCCTTCAGCCAGTTCAAAGAGGTGTATTTACCCCCTGTGCTGCACCCTTTGAACAAGACTTTGGTTATGGGTGACCAGTGGAAGGATGTTGATAGCACTCAGGAAAAGCGCAGGTCCTTCCTGTATGAGTTCTGCAAGAAATACAACAGTATGAAGAAGCTGCGAACTCACCTGGTGCACATAGTGTCAAGAATTTATGTGGAGGACAGACACAAGGTCCTGTACTGTGAGGTGCCAAAAGCAGGCTGTTCCAATTGGAAAAGGGTCCTCATGGTGCTCAATGGACTTGCTACTTCGGTACGCAATATTTCCCATGATGATGTGCACTATGGAAAGCATCTAAGGAAACTGGACAGTTATGACCTAAAAGGAATATACACACGTTTGAACACATACACGAAGACTATATTTGTACGTGATCCTTTGGAAAGACTGGTATCTGCCTTCAGGGATAAGTTTGAACATCCAAATAGCTATTACCATCCAGTGTTTGGGAAGGCAATAATTAAGAAGTATAGACATAATGCAAATGGGGAGGCATTGGAAACAGGATCAGGAGTTAAGTTCAAGGAATTTATCCAGTATCTCTTAGATTCCCATCGTCCAGTGGGAATGGACATTCACTGGGAGCAAGTCAGTAAGCTTTGCTATCCCTGCCTCATCAATTATGATTTCATAGGAAAGTTTGAAACTCTGGAAGAAGACGCCAATTACTTTTTGCAGCTGGTAGGTGCTCCAGCAGAGCTAAAGTTTCCAAGGTTCAAAGACAGACATTCCTCTGATGAGAGAACAAGTGCAGAAGTAGTGAGGCAATACTTAAAGGAATTGTCTAAGGAGGAGAGGCAGCTGACCTACGACTTCTATTACTTGGATTATTTAATGTTCAATTATACATCACCAATTGTATAGCACTGGGATAGTTTCAGGCTTCTATTAGGTATTTATCATGTTGGGATTCAGAACAACTACTTTGATACTACCCCTGAAAGGAAACGAAGTAGCTGCTGAGTGGAGCTGTGTTGACTTAGTGCAGCTTTTATAAACTAAAGTGACATAAAGTTTCAGGAAAATGCAGCAAAAAAAAGAGACCTGTAAACAGCATAAATTGCAGTAAAATGCCTGAAAAAGCTGCTTTTACCATTATTGTGGAAGAGGTAGTGCAGCCAGATGTTACATTAGCTTATCTAATGTTCTTTTAATGGTTTAAGAAAAAATCATTCAGAGTAGCATGATTCCTTTTGGTGTGTCTGCTTCATAAATTGGTTTTGAAACTATTTTTGAATGTATTTTTCACTTTCTGTCTCTTATTAATAAAGAAGCATTGGCTAATTTTCTAATAATGTTTGCATCATTCTCAGTTGTATAAGTTGGTTGTTTGATTACCATTAGACTGTAGCTACTTTTAGACCTGAGTGTTTTACATCGGAGGATGGTCATGAATATGAATGCATAACACTGCAAATGACACAGCAAGTCAACTGTTTAGCAGAACAAGTTTGGGTAAGCCTGCATCCTGAAGTCACAGTCCATTACCCTATTTTGACTGATACACTATAGATGACACATGACTCTCCTTTCAGAGAACCAACAGGTGCATTAAAATTAACATTTTAATTTTACACTGGAGTCAACCAAATGATGAATACCACAGTACCAGTATTCAAGATAGTCTGCATATTTAGTGATAAGGCAAAGTCTTAGAGTTGTGGCTATGCGACATAGCAATGGCTACATAAAGAAGCAGTTTCATTACATCTGCTGTGATCGCTCTTGGTCTGTCAGTATCAGATCATCAGTCCAGGCTCTGGCAATTTTTTGCACAAATAGGGCCAGGATGTCCCAAGAGGCAAAATGGATAGAGAGAAATCAGGGGACAAGCAAGTGAAATGTCCTTTTCCTTAGTTCCCAACAATTGTTCAAGACCAGGGCAGTTGCTGTTGCTGTCCTTTCCTTCATCTTATCCATATTTATGGCATTATTCCTTCCACAGGAGTAATTGTAGGTTCCTGTGACCCGCAGAGAGAGACCAATTCTCTCACATACCCTCATTAACTGTTTCTTCCTTAGTTTTCTCCTCAGAAGAGGAGAAAAGCTACTTACTGCCTCCATAGTGCAAGTGCATAGCCCAGCAGGTTCTTCCCATCTCTTCTTAAGGCAGGATGAACTGCTATGAGGGGAAAAGATAAGAGCAGACTGGGCAGCCAAAGGCAGAGATGGAACCAGATGGGGCTACCAGCACCAGTGGCAAAGCCAGCCCATTCCTCGGGCTGTGGAGCAAAGACAGGAATGAAAAAGCCCACAAGCCATCATCAGCAGGAGGCTTGGAGAGGTTCAGCACCAACAAGGCAATACATGGGTGTGCTAGGGAAGTGAACATAGTACTACTTTGTGAGCCGTCATTGTGCCTAGATGGACCATGGGTCTTAACACCCAAAGTATTTGGAATGGGACTGTTTTGATGCCTTTCTTCGGGTAAGGACCTCAAATTCTGGTTGGTTCTCTCTTGCCATGTAGTGAGGTCTTCCAGGTCATCAGGGGAGATGGATAAAAAATGAATGTACACTCACCTCTTGATATCCATATATTTGCTTTGTCTGCTGCGGGTGTTTGTTAATTAATTACTAATTTACAGACAAAAAAGAAAAGACTTACATACCATTAAGTTCTCCAGACCATATGCAAATGAAAAGTTTAGCATGCTAATAAAGAATGGAGTTGAATTAATGTATGTTTTGAACTATTTCTTTAACACAGAGAAATACAGAGTAATAAATTACAAAGCTCAAGTCTCTTTGGAGACTTAATGTTGAGCTTGCTTCAGTGACATGCTTTAGGCCTATCTGACCAGAGAATGAAAGAGATTTGGAGGTGGAAAGGGATGTAATTGTATTGAAAAAGCTGTACAGTCTCATAAGACTTCATCGACTAACTGTTCTCAGATAAAGCCATTGTTTGAGTTGAGAGGGTGAAAGAAGTTATTAGCAAATGTTTGGTTTCTGCAAATGAGAGGGAAAATGACACTGATTGGCATGCATCCATGGACATAGGCACCAGGTCCCTAGGCTGTCATCTTGAAAATCTGGTATGGTTTGTATTTGTGATTTAGAAAGGGAAGACCCTACTTAAGGCCTTTGAAGTGCTGATGTGCACGGAAGTGTGATTGTTTTAGCTGCACTGTTGTTCTATGGCTCTAGTGAAAGTAATTTAACTTCTTTGTATGCCCAACTTCAAATTTCATAGCCCCTAACTGCACTTAAAAATTCATTTTTTGAAAATCTAACCCTGGCTTTTGCAAAGAAGAGCCTCTCCACAGTCATCTTCAGTGACCTAAGGGATTCAGATGATCTCAGTAGCAGAATCTAGATTGTACTTTGCCTCATTAACCACATTTTGAAAATCACCAGCCTGCTTTGCCAGAAATTAAGTTACATGATTTAAAATTAACATAAGAGTTTAGCATAATTGAAGTGGGACTGTGATATCTGACTTGTGGGATTATACAAGATGAAGGCATAATTTGCAGCATAAAAGATAACCTCTATTTTTAAAAGTAGATTTTAAAAGGTCGAAGTGTTAGATTGAGTTGTAGCTTGGCTTATATTTTGTGAGAGTGCGAGGCAAAAACAAAAGCTGGAGATCATCCACTGTAACTACATAAAATCCCATCTCCACTACTATGCACAGATGTTTTACTCAGAAAAAATACTGAATGTATGCAGAAGAAGAAAGAGATTACACTCCACAGCATTCAGTGCAATTGCACTTATAGTAAAGAACCTGTTTTATGGGACTCCATTATAGTAAATGCTTTTTAGTTAGAAACATCTCTTCATTTGAAGATCTCAAAGGTATTCTGTAATGCAGGTCAGTTGTCAGGATAAGTCATGGCCTGTAGAGCCATCAGAATGAGTCTGGGGCAGGGCTGAAACAGGAGGAGAGCACTCCATTGGCTGTTTGGTCTGTTCTGAACGTGACCATTGTGTTTCCCTTCTGAAGCAAAAAAAAAAAAAAAAAAAAATGGGGAAAACAACATTCCATATTTGCTTTTCTTCTTAAGTGAATCGGTATTGATTAAAAAATAAACTAGATTTCGTAGATGTATCTTCTCCCTTTCTTGCTATTTTTGCCCACATAAGGCAACTGCAACTCTCCGTGTAGGATTTTGCTTCCAGAGCGTCTCTTACAAAGCTGAGCTGTTGCACACCGGCAGTCAGAGGTGTGCAGCCACAGTGCAATCAAATAGGGCACAGCCCCTGAAATGTCCTCTGGTGCAACTCCCCCAAAAGGCTGAAATTATTGGAGCTTCTCCTGCCTCAGGCTGGAAGTCTATCTCAGTGATGGGTCATTGGAGATCACCACTTTAATTTTAAATGTAGTTTAAATTTAAATGAAAATTTTAGTATGACACTTTTCAGAAGTCTGAGAGGAAAATATTTTAACAGAGTTCCATATTGTGTATGTGGGTTATATATAAAAGTCTTTGTTGTGCATGCCTTCAGGCTAGCAATGCATCAGATAAGTATTTTTAAATGCTATGTTAAAACCAGTTTATCAGCTGTGATGCTTTCAGAACTAAATGAATCTGGCTTTGGAACCTGATGTCTGAAATCAAGCCATAATGTTTTGCACTTCATAAAAAATACAGATGTACTTGTTCTGTATCTAGGAATTCGTTCATAGTCCAGAGGCAAGGGCAGGGACAAGGAGTAATAGGAAATGTAACTGACTCAGCAAAGGAAAACTGCCTATAGCCCCAGATACGTGCAACTGATCTGCTGTCTGAAACGTTAGTCTGGAGAAGAGGAGGTTCAGGGCACATCTTTGTCACTCTCTACAGTTACCTGAAAGGAGATTGTAGTGAGGTGGGGGTGGAGCTCTTATTCTAGGTTACAGTGATAGGATGAGAGAGAATGGCCTGAAATTGCTTCAGGAGAGGTTCAGGTTGGGGATTAGGAAAAATTTCTTCTCAGAAATAGGGGTGAGGCAGTGGCACAGGCTGCCCAGGGAGGGGGTCGAGTCACCGTCCCTGGAGATGTTCAAGAGCCATGTGGGTGGGGCACTGAGGGACATGGTCAGTGGGCATGGTGGGGGTGGGTTGATGGTTGGACTAGATGATCTTAGAGGTCATATCCAGCATGAATGATTCTATGTTTGTATGATTCTCTTTAGTTTATTGAGAATGCTTTCAGTGAAATTAGCTGTTCATAAATGTATCTGATTGAGGAGAGAATGGCTATGCTCTTTGCTCTGTAGCTAATTGCAGGAAGTTCCACAGATTACTGAGATGTAGCTTTGCAATACAATATCAAGTGGTTACAATATCAGGTGGACTTCAGACATTTGGATTTTCCTCTGAGCTCTGTAACTTCACAGGCTTGTTGAGCAACATGACCTTCTCTCTGCCTCAGTTTCCCAATTGGCAAAATAGGCCTGTAAATGGATGGTAATTATCCCACATGCTTTCTGCTAAAGGCTTTGTACTCTGCACATAAATAGCTGTGTTTTGAAGCAAGGTCTTAGTATGGAACTTATCTCATAGAATGTTCATGCCCTTTCTTTATATTTTATTTCCAATTGAATGGAAGAAACCAGGGACTTCCCAGTTTTGTTCCAGCCAAGAAACACACCATTCAGCTCTGTTCTGTGCAGTTGGCAGCCTTAAGAATGCAAGCTCTGTTTCAAAACACTGTGCATCTGTCAAGCCTGCCCAGGCATCGCCTCAGCATAAAACCAGTGCCAGGTTGTCTGACCTGGGGAAAATGCCCCTCCAGTTCCTTTGTACAGATGAGAGCAGACACAGACAAGCTGAGAATCTTGCCTTCGCATTGTATTCAGAGCCCAGTTTTGTCCAAAACTTGGACACTCTGCAGAAACAGGAGCGAAATCTAAGTGATATTAATAGATTCCACTCATGAAGGCAAAGTCCTGTCTTCTCTGAGACAGCAGATCTGCATCAGCTGGCACCCAGGTCCACATTCCTCTAGCTCCTCCTGAGGTCCTGTCGTCCCTTGAGATAATCTCCACTTTCCTGGCTGCTGGAGGCTCTCAGGATGTAGCTCCCACTAACAGCCAGTTTCATGATGGCTGTATAGGGGCTACTGATAAGATGGAGACTGCATTGACACAGAGTATGTATATTCATCTTTAGAAAGAGATGTGATTAAAAAAGAGCTGATGGCAAAGAAAGAGCCCCACTTCCTTACTAAAGAGAAAAAACATAACTATAATCACTATATATATATACACAAAAACATATATGTCTGTATATATAATTGTAGTTCCCTTTCCTCTGCCTACTCACAGTTTTCTGCCTTCTTAAGTATGTCAGCAGAAATGGGTGCAACCAATTGCTGATTCTCTCTCAGCTGTCAAGTGTCAGCCAGCTCCAGCCCAGCACATCTATGTTATTGTGGCACCAAGGCTGCACTAATCAGCCTGCCTGAGAGTATGGTACTGTCAGCCACCATCTGTGCACACATAGCTGTCTTGGCCTTTTCATGTAGAAATTCCTCCTTTTTTCTCAAATTCCTTCCAGAAAATCAAGTTTCTGCAGAACCTCCCAACCCTACTAATTTCCCAAGATTTACAGAGTTGAAGTGTTCAGTATAATTTGTATTCAAGAAACAACATTATGACAAATCATGGGTAGGAGCAGAGCTTTTTTTTTTTTTTTTCCAGGCATCTCATAGAGCACTCAGTGGACTGTAAATGTATGTCAGTAGGATATTCAATGCTAAAGCTTTAATTATCCCAAGTAGTTGCTTAGGTGTAAAACTGAATATAGTCAGACTGGCTCTGCCTATTGAATTATCTCTTTCTTGATGAAAGCAGACACACACGTAGACAGATCTTTAACTTTTGGGAACAAGTTATCATTCATCTGAGAAACACTGCGTTCAGAGAGCTGAGTTCTACAGCTAAAACCTTCCCTTCCTACAAACTTGCACACATACATGTATAAATGTATGTGTTTTTTTTTATAAATGCTCAAATACATATACAAAGATTTAGCATAACACTGCTCATTGATGGTAGTGGGAGCTACTTAGCTTAAGTCCTGCATTTGACCCTAAAGATCTTAAGTCTGCACTAAGAGATATGTTCTCTAATGAAAGAAAGATTTCATTTATTGACTCAGGATGTGCTGACAGAATCATAGAATCATAAAATCATTAAGGGTGGGAAAAACCTCTGAGAACATCCAGTTCAGTTGTGAGCCCATCACCACCATGCCCACTAGCCCATGTCCCTAACAACTTTGATTAACTCTATTCTCATATCAGACTATAGCAGAAAATGGTCACGGCAGTGTTGCATATGCAACAATATTGTATGCTATGTAGGCATAGTGAGTGCAACTGCACCTGATTCTTATGGGACAGATTCTGGGGAGAGGTCCTTTGGTGGGGTACTTGGGAGGAGGGGAATTAGACAGCAGTATCCGCATCTCTGCTTTCAGGAGCATTATGGAGTTACCACCAATAATGCATGCAAGCAACAGACACCAGCTGTCACCTCTTTTGTGACTTCTGCTATTGTTTAAAAGAGAGAGAGAGAGAGAGAAAGTAAAGGAACAGAACGAAAACCTCTAATGAGAAGGGGAGCTGTTAATTGTGGCTGGAGGTGTCAGAGCACGATAAGAAATTGCTGCCATAATATATGTCTGATGAAAGTACCCTAAGACTGCAGTGCAGCAAAAGCTCAGCTCCAGAGGAGGATGGTATTTCCAGAAATCGCCATGAAACACAAGCACAGGTTGGACAAAATTGTTGGAGGTTGGACAAGCTGAGGTTGGACAAAATTGTGTCTCAGCCATGCTGCCAGCAGGTGCTCTTCTATTTCTCCCTGAATCTTTGTGGCTGCCTTCAGATAAGTGTCCATGGTTGGTCCAGGGTCCTGCACCGCCTGTGCACACAGGGGCTTCTAATGGAGCTGTTGCTGCCAGGAAGCAGTAGAGGCTGCTTTGCCAAAGCCATACCTTTCAGAGTAAGCCATGGAAAAGGAAAGGGAAAAATTCAGGACATTCTGAAAAATTGTTTTTAGCATTTTCAGTTTTTTCTTATTCTTCATTTTCCTCCTTCAATTTTTCCTCCTCCTGCAAGCCCTAATGCATTTCTTGAATTTATTGCAATTTACCGAAGGAAAACAAGTTCTCCCACTGACATCTTTATGGCTGAAATCTGTTCTCTGTACTGTGTTGGTTGCAAAACTGGGCACACGCTGAATGGGAGAAGTGAGAGAAGCTGGGAACTGGTTATGTAAAATCTACAGTAACCAAGCTTTTCTAGTGCCATTATGCCCTGACCCCTTATTTTGGAGCAGTAACAAAACCACTGAGCCTGCACAATTAGAGGGTTTCCCAGGCTTTTTATTTTTTTTTTTCCTTTCTTTTTTTTCTCTTCTCTTTTTGGCCTCATCACAAAACCCAAGGAAACCAGTGATGTGCCCAAACTTCTGACATGGTCTAGGACTTTCAGTATCTGCCACACACAAAGAAAAAGTGGGGACATATCTCTATTTTATTGATTATCTACTCAGGGCAGTCTCCTGTCTACAAAGTCCGTACTCTCTATCACTGAAGGAACATTTTCTATTGGTATTTTCTATCTGCTTGATATTTGGGTTACACTATGATCCCTACTGCCTTACTTTCATAATGTTTTCACTATAAGTTCTTCATTTTCCAACTAATAACACTCATGTGTAGCTCAAGTTATTATTCTCCCCTCTAAGACCTGGTATTTTTCCATTTCAGCATCCTCACTTGAGTAAGAGATAAAAGAGCTTTCTTGGCTGCAGGCTACATGCATTTTCTCACTCTTCATGATGTTGGAAACTGAGTCATCTACAATTTCACAGTGACACTATCAGGACTTTGAGACAATGCAGTTGGGATCAGGATGAGCTGAACCTTTTAAGGGTGAATTACAGGTTTCAGAAACTGGACAGCAAAAGTTACATGGTGAGAATGTGTTGAAGTTCCTCTTGTGTCTTTTGTACTAAATATGCTCAGTGTACAAGTCTAAAGCCATCTCTAAGAGCCCATTCTGCGGGCTTCAGCCTGGAGAACTGAGGAACTGCATGTGTGACTGTCTGTCCCCTTTTCACCCCTAGGAAGTACAGCACAGGAGTCACCCCAATGCCAGTGCTGATGAGGCGTGTAGCTGAAAAGAATCCCTTTCACTGGTGTGTTGGTTCTGCCGTGCTGCTGGAAGAACAATCTGCTTGGGTCAGTTAAGCATGGTGAAACTGAAAATCAGTTGGGTATGGGAGATGTTAAGCTTAAAACAAAAAGGGACACATGAAACCATAAACAAGAAATTTCCCTCTGAATGCATTCTCATAAAGGTATATCTATTTTTAACAAACTATTTTGGTGTGTATCCTTGAAGAGACAGGATTAGCCATATCTGCCTCCTTTTTTAACACTGAATGAATACAATAGATGCCTTCACAAAAACAATTATCTCCTCAAAAAAGAGCAGCATGTCCTCTAGGTCTCCACAGAAGGCAGTAGTGAAGGTTACACTAGAAAACATTGCTTATAAAGAAACATGAATTTTTTTTTTCAAAGAAACACAAGGAAAGCCCCCTTGTGCTTGATTTAATCCAGTTTTTGTAGACAGCATTCACCATTCTCCCCCCATCAGGAAATGTGCAAATACTGGACTAGAGGAATGGGTCTCAAAAGACAGGTTCCTATGGCTGCATGTGTTCCCAGAGCACATTCTCTACAATTCAGCAGGTGAGGGCAGAATATTGTTAAGTGATCATGTTGGCCATTCATCCATCTATCCATCCCATGTTTCTAAACTGATATCAATAAAGCTTAAGGGAGCAGCAAGAAGTATTTGTTTCTTTGTATTCTGCTGAGCTTATCTCTATTACCTTTTCTGATAAATGAACCAAACACAAGAATCTTCAGAGCAGTACAGCTTCCATCATAAAAAAGATAAAATAACTCCTGTTGTCATTCCTGAGTTTTAAACTGATCATTATCCTGATCAAGATGCATCATCAGCATCACAAGTTATTAGGATTCACCTCCCTTTTTTTTTATTTTTTTAAGTTGTAAACGTATAAAACTGCCAGAAATGAAACTAATGTTCTACGAAGGATTTCAAGGGAAACATGCTGTCAGCTTTTCTTCAGAAGCTTATGGATAAAAGAGCTTGAACTTGTATATATTCATAGTCAGACTCTGCTTCTCACTTTGTTTCAGTGAAGGAAGAACCTTTGCATGGAGGAAAGATCAGCATCTTCACTTGGCCCAAAGGGTAGCTTTTAGAAGATACTAGTGTTGGGAGGGGAGGAAAAAAATATATAAAATACATAGTATTAAGAAGACAGTTGCTATTGTAATCTACAAAGAAAGCCTGAATGATCTGAAGGAAAACTGTCTTTTTCAGGACATGCTGCATCAACCCATTAATGGCATGTAATTCCAGTTGGTGTATAGATCCCCAGAATATGAAGCTATATGTATATTCTATATACTATCATTACATTACTTGTGGCAGATAGCTTGGACAAAGAACTAATTCCTACCACTGGGGCAAATTTCGACTGTCTGAGGCCACTGAAACTCAGCCTTGCTTCTCAAAAAAGCCAACACAGGACAGGCTTTGGTTTTAAAATTACAGTGGCTGACAGTGTTAGCTGCACTAACCTGTGTGTTTGTGTGTTTCTAGAGGCTTTACCACAATACTAAGTGACATTTGTTTAAAGCATTACTGTGAACATTGGTCATGAAGCATTAAATGGGTGCACACATGGGTAACAGATCTCTAAAAGTACTTAATGGACGGGTAATGGTAGCTGTTGCCAGAGACCTGAAGGATTGCTGTGGGGCCTTGTGTGCTTCTGGGAGTTCCTCAGGAAGTAAATCTGAAGGTAAATATAGAATAATTGCCTGTATGGTTTGAATGTGACTTAATAAGCAAGCTGAGAAAAGGATGGCCAAGCAGAGCGGATTGTTCTTTGATGTGTTCCCTGTCACAACACGACATCTTCTAGTGCCAGAAAATGCAAAATTTCATGTCTCAGAGTGAAACAAGTCTTATCTCCAGAATGAGGGCTATGTCCTGAGAAGGACTAAGAGGTCTTGAGGAGGAGTAATGAAGAATGCTTCCTCAGTGCAGTGCTGTGGTAAGACTAAATAGAACAATTCCTATCAAGGCACACTTCAGGATATGCCTGCCGGCAATACTAAAGTAGTACTTTTAAAAGCAGGGTGGAAAAGTGGTGAAGGCAAAAACAAGAACTGAAAAGGGTGAGAGACTTTGAAAAATCAGCCTATGTAGCTTATCAAAAGGATGATGAAGAGTTGAGTTACTTGCATTATGTAAGTATTCTCATGGGAACAAAAGAAAAGTACAAGAGGCTTTTTAATCTGGGGGAGAACAGCATAACAAGTTTCATACAGACTCATTTTAGAAAGAAAGACCTTTTTTTGGTGATGAAAATGATTAGCCTGGGAAATAAACGACCAAGGGAATGGGTGGATTTTCTGTCCTGTGAGTTTTCAAATTAAGCAAAGATGCTTTCTGTAAAAAACAGTTAACCAAATGTAAATTGTTGAAACAATGAAATGTGTAATGGTGTGAAAAGTTTATAAGTTAACTAGAACATTTTGTGCTATAATCTGGTTTTATACTCCATGATTCTTTGAGCATTGTGAATACAGCCTTTCAGTTGCAGCAACATTGGGTAGAGGTGGAACTAGTTTAAGAACCATGACAGTTGCACCTTCAGATAAGCCATCGTCTGTTGTTGGCAAGCAGACTTCACTCCTGGAAACCAAGTTCATGCTTGAGAGCACTTCTTGCAGCACAAACATTGGAATTAGGTGTCATAAAAAGTCTTTATGATACAGGTCTTTATTATGTAATCTTTTTGATATAGGTCTTCTGGTTAGGTATAACTTTATTTTTTAAAGTAGTACTCTTCAGTCTTAACTCTAGGTGGAAAAAAAGCTGAATACACAAAGCACATCATCACTGTCAAGAGTCAACTGATGATAAGATCAAAAATTATTGAAGATAACAGGTGCGCAGAGAAAGGCAGAACAGTCTCGTGGGCTCCTTTTACGAAGGAGACCAAGAGCCTGCAGTGGTGCTGAGAGAAGAAGATGAGTGTTTGGAGGTGTGGAGCTGATAAATAACAGTAGAACTGGGAAGGAAAGCAGCTTGGATCAGTTAGGAAAGCATAGCTGCCTGTTAAAGAACATACAGCAGTGGGGTGTACAACGTGGAGTACTGCTTTTTCTGTGCTGACAAAATCTGTGGGAGCTTAATCAAATGTCAGTGTCTTACCTAGTAAACTTAGACAAATCTTTCTCCCACACTTTAATTCTCCTTGTTGGGATGCTTTCCCCATGCTGGTGAGCTCAAACAGTGCACTGGGCTCCTTCCTGATCCTCCCTCCACTCTGTCCCTGTCTGTCTGCCACTGATGCAGCCTTTTGCAACAGTTTATGATAGGAGAGGAGAAAAAAGGCTTTTATTTTCACATATTCCCAGCAAGGGGCTTGTCTGTGCCATGTTGAAATTAAACTGTTTCTAAAGATGAAAAGCCTCCAGGTTGTTCCCATGCTACCTGGATTGTAGTTATGCTTTTCCAGCCATAATTGCTGTCTATTGAGCTGAGGGGGAGAGCAAAGAAAAAGCAGCCAGTCCAAATTGTCTCATGAGGAAGGCAATGGAGCAGGACTAAGGAAGCTCAGCAGTCATCCAAGTGCACAAATTCTTGTAAAACCATTACAAGCAGCCTGAATGAATCCCTCGAGTGAATGGCCATTTTGTCCCTTTCAGTTCTCCTTCTCTAGAACAGGACTAAATGTGCAGCTTGTGGACAGACAGATTCCACAATAAATAGAGAGGGAGAGTAAAACTAAACCCTCTGGAGCCTGGCCAGAAGCAATGTCAAATCTCTTGACTGATTCCCCAGGGAATTCTTGTTCTAAATGTCAGGAGAACACAGCCCCACAGCCAAATCTGGACCAGGATGATACCAAGGCGTGACAAAATGAATGACCTAAGTAACAAGATTACACCAAAGGAAAATTGAAACTTCAGAAATGTGCAAAGATCACATTTCAGTAGGTGGTGTTTTATGTAAGATCCTTTTAGTAGACAAAGATCAGCCCAAACTTATAAACTGTATGTTGGTGAGGGGTGGGTGGTTCATTAGTGGCAATAGAATGAAACACTCAGCCAGGCAGTACAGAAAGTCAGAGCATTTCTGCAGGTGCCAGTCATTTCTGAAAGGCTTGCAGCCTGCTTTCAAGGTCCCTTGTTGACAGCAGCCAAAGAAGGTCAAAGGAATTCAGTCTCCCAGGAGTCTGTGCCACTGTGAAAACAGCAGCCAAATCCCTCCATCACTTCGGGTACTTATGAAAATCCTTCTGGAGCCTCTCCTAAGACTGGCTGTGGTTACCTTTTGCTGTGGTAACCTGCTGCCCACTGTGATTGCAGCGTTGGTATGAAACTGAGTTGTTACAGTATCTCTGGTCTCCCACCACCTGTAGCCAAAGGAGGCTTTCCACTGGAAAGGGCAGGAATGCTCAGAGAGGGTGGGGGAAGAGAGAGCGTGGTCAGTAAACCTCATTCATTTTGGAAACTGAAAGCCTGAAGAGGTGTTGACAGAGGAGAGGGCAAGCTGAAGAGCTTAATATCAGCAGCATGGAGACAGCAGCCCTGTTTCTCTGGGTACCAGTAGAAAAAGACCATGGCCACTGAGAAAACACACAGTGCTACTAAATTATGTCATCTGGTTTTTGTTTTGGTACTTCTTTCATCTCTCTCAGTCCTGGCTGACCAAACCACAAGGCAGATCTGACAGCATTGCCCCGATGGCTCTCCATGCAACTCACTGTAGAGTGGTGGATCTCTTCCCACTGCAATTCTGCAAGGTGTCAGAATCCAGTCCTGGGAGATTTTCTGCCTCTCTCACTCATATTATGTTAGCTGGAATTAGCTGTTAGTACATTCCTCTCCAACTTTGGCAGAGTGCCATCCCCTCCATAACAGATCAAACCCAAACCCCAGACCCAGCATGCTCCAGTTGTCTGGGAAGTCCTTGTGCAGGGATGTGCCTTACGTGTTGCAGCATCTTCTCACCATGGCTTACTATCCTAGGGAGATCTTTAATTCATGATGCCCTAAAAACAACTGTAGGAAGTTGGCTGCACTGTTCAGTGAAGGAGAAGCAGAGGCATGGTGAAACTGTGCTGCATATTCACCCCCTTACACAGGGATGGAGCATTAACACCACTTTTAAATTTTCATGTATATTCTTCTCTAGGTTATTTCCTTAACTGTATTAAGCACAGCAGCAGGAGGAACATTTCATCCTTGAGCAGAGGTCCAAAATGAGTTAAGCCAGGTCTTATAAAAGAGAATCTATGTGCTCCCAAATCCCAAGAACAACTAACTCACCCCCAGACAAACAGAGTTGCTTTCCTCTGTGCTTCAGTGCCACCTCAAAGGATGGCTTTATTACCTCCTGTGCTCTCAATGGAACAGTCTGCCTGTTTAATCAGGGCTGGCATAGCACAATTTGCTCCAGGTTTGTGCCCGAAGCGTTGCCTTTGTCTGTTTCTGTGGCCATAACCTTTGTCTGATCCCCCAGAAGCCCTGTTGCAACAAAAGCAGCAGTGACAGAAGGTGTTCATGTTTCCGCTTCACCATGTGGCACTGATCTGCTCCACAGACCACAAAGAGCAGATACGTGCTATCTGCAAGGAAAGGAAAAGCAATTATTTGTTTTACTAAGAGAGTATTGTTTGTGACTAACCAAATGGGAGCCGAGTCTGCAAGGTGCCAATGAACACGTGTGTTGCTAGGGCAAAGCTGTGAAAGTTGCCTCTGTCCTGATTTGAGACAGCCAGCTCCAAAACTGGGTAGAAAATGAAGATCTCTGTGTGCACCCTTTGGAGCAACAGAGAAAATGATGTATTGGGCAGAAGCAGCTGTGGTATGAATGGCTGAAATAAACAAATATCATGGAATCACATAATGGCTTGGGTTGGAAGAGACCTCAAAGCCCACCCAGTTACAAGACCCTGCTGTAGCCAGAGCTGCCACCCATCACATCACGCTGCCCTTATGAATTGCAGGTGAGAAAAGACGTGGACCATTCAAGCAAGGGAACCCACAGGTGTGTGAAACAGAGCCACTGAATGTGACTTCTTGTACAGAACTGCCTGGGAGAAGGGGAAAATACAATAGCAGTGGAAAAGAGAACACGCAGAGGAACTGCCTGACTGACGTACTGTTATTGTGGAGAGTTCCTCCCACAGTGTCAAAAACTTAGTCTGTGAGTATATGAAGTGTATGATGGGCTTATGTGCCCACAGGGCACTGTTAGGAATCAGAGTTTCTGGAATGATAGTAATGAGTTGTGAAGGGCAGAGGCTGAGAGACCAAATGCAGGCAGTGAAGGAGTGGGGCTGTGTGCTGGTGATTCCCTCTCTTCCTAACTGAGATCAAGACATAAACAAATGAAGCAAAGATCAAAAACAAGAATGTTGAGCATCCATCCAGCTCTTTTTCTTCTGTCATAAAATTTGGGTGTCTTTTATTATCTATGACTATCCTTTAAAGAAGGGAAGAGCAGGCAAACATGAGAGGAACATCTACATCTGTGCTTTGTGATCACCTTGTACATACCATAAACTCTGATTAGTACGTAGACAACACACAGGCTTTACTTATTTATTGCCTTGTGTGCAAATTTGTTTACAGCATCCCGAAAGAAAGAAAGAAAGAAAGAAAGAAAGAAAGAAAGAAAGAAAGAAAGAAAGAAAGAAAGAAAGAAAGAAAGAAAGAAAGAAAGAAAGAAAGAAAGAAGAATTTTCTAGACTTTGTGTTCCATGTTCATGCCTGCCTTCTTCAAGTGTCAGTCTCTACACACTCTCTAACAAAATAATCCTGCCAGGGAACTTTGGTGGCTTTGTTTCAATCTTATTGCCTAAAGGGCTGTTTTTTCATCAGATTTTTGTGCTGTAGATTCATTGGGTTTCAAGATGAGAAGAGCAAGGTCTTGCACCTGGGTCATGGCAACCCCCACTATAATTATAAGCTGGGGGATGTAAGGATGGAGCACAGCCCTTCAGGAAAGGACTTGGGGGTACTGGCGGATGGTAAGCTGGACATGATCCAGCAGTGTGCCCTCACAGTTCAGAAAGGCAACCCTATCCTGGGCTGACTCGAAAGAAGCAAGGCCAGCAGGGTGAGGGACGTGATCCTGCCTCTCTACTCTGCATTGGTGAGACTGCATTCAGTCCTCAGTATAGGAGAGATGTGGACCTGTTGGAGTGTGCCCAGAGGAGGGCCACAGAAATGATCCAAGGGATGGAACACTTCACCTATAAGGACAGCCTGCGAGAGCTGGGGCTGTTCAGCCTAGAGAAGGCTCTGAGGAGACCTGAGAGCAGCCTTTCAGTATCCGAAGGGGGGCTATATAAGAAGGAAGGGGACAATCTCTTCAGCAGGGTCTGTTGTGATAGGACAAGGGGAAATGGTTTCAAACTAGAAGAAGGGAGATTTAGATTGGATATAAGGAAGAACGTTTTTTACAGTAAGGGTGGTGAGGCACTGGGACAGGTTGCCCAGAGAGATGGTGAGTGCCCCATCCCTGGAGACAATCAAGGTCAGAATGGATGGGACTCTAAGCAACCTGGTGTAGCTGTAGGTGTCCCTTTTCACTGCAGGGGAATTGGACTAGGTGACCTCCAGGGGTCCCTTCCAACTCAAACTATCTTATAGGAAAAATAATAAATCCATAGAACTGGGCATCATCACGGCATAGTTTCAGCAGGTCTTTGCAGTGGCCTCCATTGTTTTTCCCACAGTAGGCAAAACTTTGCTGAACGCTGCAAAGGGGACCAAACTGAACACTTTGTTATACAGCGTTGCTGCTTAGGTTACCTGATGAGGTACCAGTAGGTAACAAGTAACGGACGAAGCTCCGTGCCTATAGAATGCCTTACGCTTCATTTCCATCAGCCCAGCGTACAGAAAGAAGCAGAGCGCTCTTTGCTCCTTTCCCTGCCCCGCTCAGCCCCCACCGCGGGATCTCAGCGGGCTCCCTTCGTCCCCGGCTCCCTCATTTTCGACAGCAGCCTCGAACCCCCCGCACCAATCTGCATATTCACATGATCGCAAATGACCCGCGGCTCCAGAGGCAGCGTCTCGAGTGCCCTCCGCCCGCCCGCAGCAGCAGGTAGGGGCCCGCCGCTCGGGAGCCGCCCCCCACCNCTGTGCCCCTGCCTCCCCCCCCCTCACCCCAAAGTGGCATCAGCCGGGAAGAAATAGTGTTTAAAATGCCGTTTGGGATTTGTAGGGAAGCCTTTGTTATTATTTATATTGTTACCGCTTCAGAGCCGCAGTCACTGCAGCCCTGCACACTACGTGAGCCCAGAGTAAGGCTGCCCCGCACCCCAGGCTCTTTGGACCCTGACTGGGCTGTGATGCCCATCCCGTGTCCCATCACACCTGCTGCGTGATTCTGCACCAGAGAGCTTCACGTGTGGCCACGTGAAATGATTGTGTGGCTGTTACCTGAAAGTGCCTCTCTGTTTTTCTGTTGTATTTTGTACTTGCGGAAGGCAACCACGAGCGGCAACTACTCCAAAAATTGTTTTGCAGCTTTGGTGGCAAATCTTAGATGCTGGGACACCTCTTTTCAGCTTCATGACCTGGCAGTCATCTCTCTGTCCCATCTCAAGCCTTTAAGTTGGCCGCGTGCAGATGAGCAGTGAGTGTTGGAGGCAGTGTCGATTTCCAAGTTGCTGAGAGCCTTTGGATTTAAGTGAGAACCTGTAATCTAAGCTAAATAATAATAATGATATTAAGCTCTTATTAACGTTTTTTAATGCGAGTGGTCAGGAGGGAGTTAAATATTTTATTTTTTTCTGTGGGGAGTAAACTTCTGCAGCTTGAAAGGAAACTTGCAAGTTAATAGAAAAGCTTTATAGAAAAAAAAAGAGCATGAAAGATGGGTGTTTAGGTCATTAACAAAATATGACTGGCAGTAGAGTTCTACCATTAGGGTTTCTTTTTCCAGTATGCTATTTGGGATATTTAGTATATAAACTTCATTTATGTTGATGAGCAAGCTTTTGTGCTTGAGTTGCACTTCTGGCTCGAATGTAGAACTTTTGCATTTTGAGGGAACTGTAAATGGCATTGACTGAATGGATGGCATGTGGTCTCAGCTGGTGCCTTTGATGCCTGGCCAGGCCCATCTGCAGTTCTCGATGTAAGGAAAGTGGTTGTCAGGCACACTGGGACAAAGTCATGAGTCCCCATATCCCTCCTTCCCATGCTCCAAATACACCTGATGCTCTCCTTGTGTAGTAGTAAATTTTGCAAAAGCCATAGAATCATTTAAGTCAGAAAAGTCCGCTAAGTCATCTAGTCCAAACATCATGTCTGGATTATAACATCAGAGCTCGTGTTTTGTACTTCACAAAAGCAGGTGTAAGCTAGAGCTTGGGAATACCAGTGCCACATCCCAAAGAAGGTGAGTGTGAAATAGTAGATGAGTGCTGCTTCTGTTGTGTGTGCATCCTAGTTTATTTTCCATGGGATTCAGGATATGACTCATCCCTGCATGCGGGGATGAGTTCGGCTGGGACATGTTCTGGGACACTGCACTCTTCTCAGTACGGACATTGCTCCTTTGTCCTGCTCAGGCCACTGAATTAAATTTGTTGGCAAGGAGCTAGCAAGGATATCATAGATAAGTCACCAACAGGGCATAGGGCTCAAGGATAAGGATAGCTGTGGCTTTATCACCAAGGGAGGTGGTGAATTTGGAGCCATTTGGAACAAATCTTGGTAGCTGGTCATTAAGTGACTGTTAATGCAATATCTTACAAAAACTATTTGAGTTTGTCTTGAGTTTAACATGAAATCAAATTTGAGGGTTGACTTTTTTCACTTTTGAGGTTCTGGTTTCTCTTCTAGTGAAACAAGTCCTGCTCAAAGTTCAGAGTCTGTCAGATCACTTCACAAGTATTTCACAATAATCATTTGCAGGAGATAATGTAATTCTTTTCTCATCAGAGAGTCCAGAGAACTGAAATAGAGTGCAAATGGCCTATCCAAACTACACAGTAAATTAGCATAAGAAATGAGACAGGGAAACAAATTATTTGCTCCAGTCACAGTTAAATTTCTATTCCCTAACTCTTCACAACTGTTAAGAAATTCAGGGCCCATTCCTCTTGCAGTAACTTGAAATGACTAGACATGCATTTTATGCTTCTTTCTGATGTAAGTGGTATTAAATATGCATTGTAGCTTGGTTACCTTATATAACTGCACATAAATTTATCCATCTTCCACTTGAAATTCTGTTCTCAAAGTAGCAGTTGAGTATTCTTTCTTTTGTTTTCTGTCTTGGTTTTGTTGTTTTTTGTTTGTTTGTTTGTGCGTGTGTGTGTGTTTGGATGGTTTTGAGGTTTTGTTTGCTTTTGTTTTTAAAGAAGAGTCTTGTTAGCATTCCTTAGAAACTCATTAAAATGCTTCCCTTTTGGCTTATTCTCCTAATTTATTAATACCACAAATAACTTTTCTTTGGTGACCCACTTTCATAGGTATATGAGCATCTAGCAAGGCTGCAACTCATCAGGAAGGCTGTGCAGACTAATAAATAGCATTTCCAGACTTCTTTCTTTCTTTGTCACACACAGTTGTACACAATGAATGTGCAGAAAATGTTGTTCTGTTTTACTACTTGTTCTGTGCACTTAGCCTAAGAGAAGAGACTACTGACTACATGGTTGATGTAAAGGTCAGAATTTAGGACTGCATCCATTCTCCTGATTAGATTCAAACTTATCCCTATGTCCAGAATGAAGAAACTGCACTCTGTATAAATATGAACTGAAATATTTGTTCAGAAAAATAGACTTTCTCTTCTAGATCCCAAGGCAACCTCCCATCACTACACTATTGTAAAAAATGATTAGAATTTGACTATGGTATGGGCTTAGACTTGTTTGACTATGATTTGGGATTGTTTAGCTTGGAGAAGAGAAGGTTTGTGCAGCCTTTCAGCATGTGAAGGGAGCTTGCAAGAAGGAGGGGGACCAACTTTTTATGTGGTCTGATAGTTACAGGAAAAGGGATAACTGCTTTAAACTAAATGACAGAAGATTTAGATCAAGTGTTAGGAAGAAATTCTTTACTCAGAGGGCATTGAGGTGCTGGCACAGCTGCCCAGAGCAGTTGTGTTGCCCCATCCCTGGAGGTGCTCAAGGCCATGTTGGATGGGATCCTGGGCAGCTGAGCTGCTGGGTGGCAGCCCTGCCCATGGCACGGGGTGGAACTGGGTGAGCTTCAAGGTCTCTTCCAAGCCAAGACATTCTGTGATTCTATAATATATATTTTTACCAAACTATTGCACCCTCCTTGTGAAAAATATGGATTTGATTAGAAAAAGAGGATACCCACTGGCTTAACGAGCATGATAATTAACAGACCACTGGAAGTGGTAGGGCTTTGCAGACTCCTAGATAGGCAGAGGTCAGCTATGATAGAAGAATACACTTATTTTCATACTTAAAAAAAAAATAAAGGGACTGTTTTACATGAACCAAAGCTACATGAACAGGCTTATCACAGGGGATGATTAATTACCCTGCATCCTGCAGACTGTTGAACTCCAGCAATGTTTTAAGGACAGCTCTGACAGCACATCTGTCCAAGGTTGTTCCCTTCCAAGGGTACTCTGCCTTGAGCCTTCCCTCCAAGCTTGTCAAATAACAACCTTCTTGCAGGAGAGAATAAAGTTTATTTGGTGTTTTCTGATGATTTTTTTTTTTCCTTTTCAGTAAGTGTGGACGACTGTGCAAGTGTGAGAGCATCATGGTAGCGTTTAAAGGGGTCTGGACTCAGCCCTTCTGGAAAGCTGTTTCAGCAGAATTTTTGGCCATGTTGATTTTTGTCCTCCTCAGCCTTGGTTCCACTATCAATTGGGGTGGATCAGAGAAGCCACTGCCCGTAGACATGGTTCTTATCTCTCTCTGCTTTGGACTCAGCATTGCAACCATGGTGCAGTGCTTTGGACACATCAGTGGTGGCCACATCAACCCTGCTGTGACTGTGGCAATGGTCTGCACAAGGAAGATCAGCCTTGCCAAGTCAGTCTTCTACATTCTTGCCCAGTGCCTGGGAGCGATCGTGGGAGCTGGCATCCTCTACCTCATCACACCACCAAGTGTGGTGGGAGGCCTGGGAGTCACTGCGGTAATCACTTCTGCTCCAATGAGTGCAGTAGAGTAAATCAGAGCGTAAGAAAATAGAAACAGCATCACACAGAATAAAGAGAGTTCGAGTAGAGATTTTAGGAGCTTGCTGGTTTTCTTACAACATCCAGAAAGTGTTTAAAGCTCTCCCCATGATGGCTTTATGCAACACTGTATCTATAGCTATTCTTTTTATAGAAGTACTCTTTTCTAGAACTTCCCTAAATCTGATGACAGCAGGTAATGTTAATTTACGGGCAGAATTTAAATAATGTATGCATGAAATGACATTTTCTTATGGACTGGGGAGGGGAAATTAATTCTCTGCCGTTATGATGGGGATTGAAAAAACATCAATTTAAAATGACATACTTTTGAAATAGATTGTGGCTTAGATTTCAGCTTTGTTCTAAACTAATAAGAAATGCCATCAGTTAGCCCTGTTGCAGGACTTATTAAAAATGCACTTGAGCTGCACACTGCTTAAATTTTAATTGAAATTTAAATTAATTAAGTCAGGGCTAATTAATGAATTTATAATTGAATAGTAAATTACAGCACTCCCAAGAAAAAAATGGTGAAGGGGAAGTGCAGCCTTTGCAAATCCCCGTGTAAAAATAAAGGATACTTCTGCAGTCTAACTTTGAAGTTCCCATTGGATGTTACTGGCAAGCTGTCTGTTGTCAGTCCAGCAGTAATTTTCCATGGCTCTCAAATTCGAAAAAGAAAGGGAAGGGGAGGAGAGTTGGGAATGTGTGCCTCTAGAAGTTCATTGTTGTCTTTTGCTGTGTACCATTTAGAAATACCATTCACTGAAATGTAATTAATGTAGATAGTTGCTTTCTTTTTTATCATCTCCTGTGTTTCTTTCCCTTCTTCCAGGTACATGGGGATCTTTCCGCTGGCCATGGGCTCCTGGTGGAGCTGATAATTACATTCCAGCTGGTTTTTACTATTTTTGCCAGCTGTGATTCAAAACGAAGTGATGTCACTGGTTCAGTAGCTTTAGCAATTGGATTTTCTGTTGCAATTGGACATCTATTTGCTGTAAGTTAATGCATTCTTTTTAAAAAGTAGACCTTCTTTCACTTTATGCTTACTTCAGAAGCAAATGGAAACTTCTATAGACTCTATAGCTGTTACAGCCTCTGTATTATAGAATCATAAAATCAGAAAATCACCAGGGTTGAAAAGACTTCAAGGTCATCCTGTCCAACTGTCCACGTACCACCAGTATTCCCCAGTAAGCCTTAGTACAACATCTAAAATGTTCTTGAACACCTCTGTAGATGGTGACTCCACCACCTACCTGAAAGGCCTGTTCCAATGCCCCAGCACTCTTTTGGAGAATAAATGTTTCCTAATATTCAACTTGAACCTCCCCTGATGCAGCTTGAGGCCATTCCCTCTTGTCCTACAGCTATCACCTGGGAGAAGAGCTCAACCCCAACTGCACCACAACTTCCTTTCAGGAAATTGTAGGAAGTGATGAGGTCTCCCCTGAGCTTCCTCCAGAGTAAAAACCCACTTCCCTCAGCTGTTCCCCATAAGACTCGTGCTTCAGACCCCTCACAGCAAAATTACCTTTCTATGAACGAACTCCAGAGCTTCAATGTCTTTCTTGTAGTGAGGGGCCCTCAACATTTTATTTATGTTTTGTATGGATCCATGTCAAAAACATTTTGAAAGCAGCAGGAGGATCTTCTTGGGTAAGGTACTGCATCTGGGATTTTATGCCTGTTTGTGTGATGGTTTTTTTAATTTTGTAACAGGACTCTGGAGAGTAACCATATCCAATATCAGGATTAGACACCGTGTAATACCAGGGTGTCCCGTAGTAGAAGGACTGAGAGACACTGAATGACTACATTTGAAGTTCTAATAACAGGCAACATTCTTTCTCTATTTTAGATCAATTACACTGGTGCCAGTATGAACCCTGCTCGCTCATTTGGACCTGCTGTCATCATGGGAAAATGGGAAAACCAATGGGTAACTCTGTTTTCATGCTTCCTGCCTCATAGCAGCAAACAGCCATCAATTTTTTTCATAAAGCAGTCAATTTTAGTGATCTATCATTACAGATCCCATCAAGACCATCACTGGGAAGACAGGTGCAGACCTGCCACAGACTGCAGTACAATCACGGTTCACATCTAGGACTGCAGCGTGGTAGGCAGTGTGCTAGGATAGCATGTAGCTACTTGGGGGCCATTCTGTGGAGTGAGTAACTGGGGCAGAAGGAAATCATACCAAAAGAACAAAACAAAAACAGTCCAGTGAGATGGGAGGAACTAAACTGCAAGAAAGAAAAAGTCCTCCGAGGCAGATTGCAAACCCTTGGGTCATGCTGGTGAGAAATTATGGAAGTAATTCTGTTGGCTTCACGTTTCACCTGGTTCTGTGGCAAATTGGGGCAGACATAAAATGAGAGCAGGGACTCTCTGTGATCTGGTTCCAGAGGGAGAACCTGGCATGGCAAATGCCCACAGCAAGAGATGAAGGGGTTGCAACCTGGTCTTTATGAACCGGACCAGATGTTATCTGCTTTGATTAGAATGCATCAGCTTAACTAGGAGTGTCTGTGCAGGAAACAATTTAATAAGCAGACTGTGAGTGTTGCAGTTTCTTTAGCATCCCAGTACTGAACTTATCAACATTTTATAGGGAGAGATGGATCACAGCTCAGCCTCACCTAATTAAACACAGGGAAAGCACTTCTGGGGATGCTTTCAGTACTAACTTTAGGAGCTGCATATTGCAGGGCATATAAGGATGTTCTTGATTTTTAAAGTTTGGAGCCCACATTGCTCCCACTGTAGCTAATAACAGAAATAGCATTATTTTCAGGCCCTGAGGCTCCAATTCTGCAAACGCGATACCACGTGTAACCTTGTTCTCACAAGTTATCCTATTGAGGCAGATTTACCCAGTTATCAGTGAATGGCTTGTTCCTATGAAAAATCTACTGTAATTTTTCACAAGATTAATTATCCGTACTCTGAGGAAGCCTCTAATTTGTGACTAAAGCTGTAAACAATAAACAGATGTACTGTGTAGAAAGTTGTAGGAGAAACTTAGCTTCTCTGCTGGTCATTTGGAAATAGAGCTTTTTTCTCCTCCTTCAGAGCAGTGACATTAACATGTTAAGAGAAGTCAGTGTGCCTTTGCACCTACTAATATTATGAAACTGCTACATGTCATACTAAAATAGGTAGGTACCCTACAAAGTTGTGTGTGTCAGTCATATTTGTTTATCAAATTAGATAATAAGAGAGCTGCCTGCCTGTTGGAGTATGCAGGATCAGAAGTCAAATTTGGACTCTTTGGAAATGTGAGTGAAATACTGAAGTAGAACTGCTTATATATATGCACCAGGTCAGGCTTGGCTTCCTTAAAAGTATATAATCATTTTGGAGTGAAAATGCAGAAAGGTCAGTTTTCTTCATTGGTATTTATTCTGTGTGTCATTTTGTAAACAACACAAACATGTTACCTACAGCCAGCAGATAAAATGAAAATTTAGAGAAGGCTTCTTGGAAAGAGGTTAGAAGTTGATAAGCCCATTTGAGCCTCAGTTTGAGATACGAGGCTGCTTCTCAACCACCTTATCCTTGGTAGTCTAGAAAAAAAACTGTGCCAGAGCAACTGCATGTTTTACGTGTCTACAGAGTAGTATTTCACAAGTAGTCTTTTTGCTCAAGAAATGCTATATCTATGATTGATCCAACTAAAGATGATGAAGAACCTGAACTTTTGTTTTGCCAGATACAGTTAAAAAAAATTTGCTGAACCCAACAGGCTGCTCAGCATGCCTGCCCCAGGAGGTTGCTAACCAGATATGTAGAATGAAATCTTTCTCAAACATCAAGGAAACAGCATCTCTGCCTTACTGATAAGTGACCATAGTTACGTCTTCTTTTCTGCTTCATGTGATACACTGTCTGGTGATTCCCTCAGTACTGGCATGAGAGGAATTTTTAGGGAAGATCTGCACCCACAAGGTTTGAGGCGGTTTAGATGACTAGATTCAAGGTGAATGGAAAGTATTTCTTCTTTAAATTATTGGGTCAGGACATTTTACAGAAAGTTTTCTGAATGAAGTCTGCAGTGGCTTGCTTTTCTCTGAGATTCTCGCTTCTTTATTTGCTCTGGAACGTAATGTCTGTGTTTTTTCCACCTCTTTTTGTAGGTTTACTGGGTGGGACCAATAATAGGAGCAGTCCTTGCTGGTGCTCTTTATGAGTATGTCTATTGCCCAGATGTGGAGCTCAAGCGCCGTTTTAAGGATGTCTTCAGTAAAGCTACCCAGCCATCCAAAGGGAAATACATAGAAGTGGATGACACCAGGAGCCATGTAGAGACCGATGACCTGATCCTGAAGCCTGGCATTGTCCATGTGATTGATATTGACAGGAGTGAGGACAAGAAGGGAAGAGATCCATCAAGTGAGGTGCTGTCTTCTGTATGACTAGCAAGGAGCACTGAAAGCAGAGAGCAGCCTGCCAGCGAGTCCACAGATATCCTTCCACCTATTAAAGAAACAGATCTCCTTTAAACTGAACATCTACCATTTCTTAAAAGGTGTGGTGAAGGCAGCTGTGTGGTAGTGGCATCACCAAACCATACATCTGCTCAGCTGGAATATTAGGACTTCATTATAATTAGGATTTCCCCTGAATTATTACAAATTAGGAGTTGTTCCTACTGTTTTCCTTCCTTTTATTCTGGAACAACCCCAAAGTCAAAAAGAGATGAAAGCTTTCTTCTGTAATAAATCAGTCAATAATGAGATGAAGATAGAGATGTTTAACATTCAGATTGACAGATAAGACATATCAGGAAATGCCTATAGACATGAAGACCTACTTATCAGATTGTTCTTCTGACACTTAATTGACTGTTGTCAGCTTTGATTAGAACATCTTATCCATTAAGCATTCTCTGTGAGGTTCAGGGGCAGCACCAACAGTATTTAAGAGTTTTATCCAAAGTCAAGCAAAGAGTATAGTTTCCACTCATGTATGTCACTGCTACCTTGCAAACTACCTCTGAAATAAATGATATTTTAATAGGCTCCAGAAAAAATTTGATCAACCCATCAAATTTCACTCATACAATTTTCTGTGTAAATGTATTACCTTCATCTCTTCCCAGGAGTAAATATGCTGAAATTGAATGTTGAAGTCTACTGTAATAAGGCTACAAAGCATTTAACTGTACTTCTTGCTCACTTCTGACATTGTCTATTTGGTGAAACATTCTCCTGGGGTTTGACTATTGACCATTTCATGGTAGCAGACTCTCAAGGTCATGCAAAGAATATGAAGGCTTTCCTGTTACTTAATAACTCAAATAAGACCTATCAGAAGAAAAGAAGGCGTATCTGTTTTCAGTGCACTTGTTCAAATACAGATTTCTGTGTGAATTTATGTAAACTAAAAATCTGAATTGCTTACCTACTTTCTAACAAGATGGTCAGAGATATGGGGTTTTTAATTTATTAGTAATGTAGAGAGTTTTTAAATTTTAACTGTATTGAAACACTGATTGAGAGCTATTTTTTATAACAGAGGATAAAAACACGACTGCTTCTGCCTTTTTGTTGTAACTGATGCCTAACTAGTTGAACAGGATCCTCTCTTGTTCCACAGCTCATCTAGTCTTAATTACATCTCCAGCAAAGGCCGCTTCATTTGTTGCTAGGAAAAGATGCAAGCATCTGCAGGGTTTTTTTGGCGGAAGGGGATATGAAATCAGTAATCAGGCTTTCCCCCACAGAAGTATTTTTGATAGACGTAATCATCTCACTGGAACATTACTATAAAGCTGTTACTTACTGCTTTTGCTTCTGATCAGTGGCTTTGAGTTTTACAACGTGCAGCTGCCGAGCAGTCAGGAGCATTATATTATTACGGTAATTGTATAGTTTGTATTTTGAAATTGCAAAGCTATTCCTGCCTACTTAAGAAAAAGAGGAAAAAAAGCATTAGTCCTGGCTGTGGGCTGTAATAGACTTGTTTCCTCCTTGTTGTGCTCTACATGTAATCTTTATTACAGGGAATTAGATGCTTCTAGTGAGATAATAAACCACTGCTAAACTCAGATCTGTGCACTGTGATCCAAGGGCAGTTCTGCTGTTCCAACTTACAGCTCTGTATAGCTCCAGCATGTTCTGCTGTGCTCATTCTCCTACTTTCACGCTTTTCTTGCCTTAAAAACTTTGTTAGAGAGTGGCACAAGCTCTCTGCCTTGAACACTAGAGTTGTGATTTCCCCACCATTTGCAGTTGGGCCCTGCTCCTGACTCTGCTGTGCGGGCACAGCACATGGCACACATGGGCTTCCTGGGATGACCCAGTGACAGCCCTGCTCCTGGAGGGACACACTCCTGTCATGTGCGTGCAGAGTATGGCAAAACAGCTGATGGTTGTCCCCTTGGGACAGCATCGTGGTTCAAGGGCAGGAGCATGACTAGAGACCTGCTGGTATTTAACCTGCTGTATCAAGTAAGAGATAAGCAACAGCCAAGGATCACAGATAAGAGCAAAGTCACAGCAAGAGCTGAGGCTCCTGGGTATGGGCAACATAGGTGTGGTGCTTAGACTCCTGTATGCCTTTTCTCAAATGGACAAGTATCCTAAATTCAGTTAGAATCCTAGATTCGATCAGAAAGAGTAAAACTTTGCGCTTTTTTGTTTTGTTTTGTTTTTTGTCTAGACATTTTGTTCTGACTTTTCCTTCTAACACTATTTCTTAAAGGGACATTTTGAGTAAACTTTTTTCATGGCTTAAGCAGGTAAAGTGAAGAGTACTGTATACATAGAACTGGTGGATTGTCAAAATTTTTGCATTTTCATATTTAAAGGCACTCCTTAGAAACCTGTAATATGCGGATTTTGCATGGTGCTGTGTTATTTAAATAAGAAGCTGTGATTTGTTTTATGCTTAAGGGTCCTTCATGCAAATTGTATGATGCTTGTTTTCTTCACGCAGCCTGATTCTGCTGCAGAGGTGAGCATTAGCATGAGCGTGGCACTGACCAACTCAATTAGATTTTTTTTCCAAGAAACTCAGTTTTCGAGTGAAGCATAGCAAACACTCAAAGCCAGTCCTGGGAGAACTCCTTACTCAACAGGAGTATTGGAGATAAGATGCTGAGGCTGCTGGAAAGATCAAGGGAAAGAAGAGAAGCTAAAATAAAGAGACCATTAGCCAATAAAGGATGCTATCATGCATTGGCCGTTATTAGGAAAGTGAGAACTGATAGGTTTGCTCTTGCTCCCATGGAATCAGGCTCATGGAGAGGTTTGTCATTAGCTGCAATGGAAATGATGCTGAGCTTTTCAGGGAGCTGATGGCTTCTTTCATACACTTCACTGTAGTTTTTCCAAAATAAGCACTTTCAAGCAAGATAGTAAATTCAGGAAGGAGATTCATTCAGCTTGAGCTTTGTGACTCACCCTCACTTCACCCTTAAGTAAATTCCTAGGTATAACTTCCACTGAAGTCCATTGTACTCCACAACAGGAGATCACCATTCATGTAAGGTGACATCACACTTCAGCACCCCTGAGGACTTAGCTTTAACTTTCAGGGCTATGTGCTTCTCTTAAGGTTGTTTTTTTTATTTTTTTTCAGTGGCATCATTGTCATAAAATTATTTAACATATTGTTAAATAATAGACAGGCAGACAGGCATGATCTTCTAACAGGTTGAAACAGCATATGGATTGGTTTATGTTGGTGGATATATATCACAGTAAGCTTCATAGGCGTTTCACCATTATTCTGGAGTCCTAAAAGCAATTGTGGATGAGTCTCATACCCCTCCATGATGGCACAGGTGTTTCCAACACTGCATTTGCACATTAACGAGCATATTCAGAATATTTAATCCCTGGACTTCAGAAGAGAAATGGTGAAAGTTGAAGGCAGTTACACTGAGGCACAGAAATACCTTTCAGGTTGCCTAAATCCTGGGGAGATTATCAGCTAAATCCTTATGGAAAAAAAAAGTAAAGATTCCTGCACCATTTGAGATATCGTAACCCTTCTCAAGTTGAAGTATATGGAAGTTTTTTCTTTCAGTGGAAGCAGGAGCAAGACTCATCTCATATGCAGCATTTAGGCTTGTCACATGTACTTGCACATGAGTTTTTCAAAATGTGTTTTATTTTTAATTATTAATTATTGGGCATAGTAAATGCCTAAAAAGAAATAGTCTTCAGACGGGACTTTCATCTTACTAATGCTAGTTAACAGCAGTTGCTGCTGTAATCTGCAACATCTCATTTTAACTTTGTGTAATACAGGCAGGATATTATACACCATCCAGTATTATAATCTAAATTAAATGTGTGAGAATTTACATTGTGAACCTTTCTGTTGAAGATGAGAGATGAGAATGCCACACATACTGACTCTCAAATCAACCTGTGTGTACCTGAGTTTCTCAAGGACTTGCAAATAGACATGATGCAAACACAGACTGAATTATTTGTTACGTGGTTACGTATACGATTTAAATCACACTGATGCGGTCTTTGTAATTTAGGACAAACAAGGTAGTGCAAACTATGTATGAGGATTTTTTCCACAGTATTTCTTATTGTGGAAATGTTTAGTCACTGTCATATCAGAGCTAATGTTATAGGACTTAAACTTTCCGTGTGTTATGTTTGAAATAACCCGTTGAGGAATACACTAAGAAATAATACATGATTTTCTGGTTCCCACTTGTGTTCTACTGTACCTCACACTTCTGTTGCAAATAAATTGTCTCTTTCAAAAAAGAAAAGGCATCATTTGTTCACTGAAAACATTCAGGAGTCCCAAAGCTCATGACCAAAATATATAGAAAATAATCCAGGAAACAGCACATCTGAAGAGTTTGGGAGTGTGTGCTTACTGAGATGTACTGTAGAAGTTGAATGTTAGTGAAGAGATGTGATTGCAAAAGATGTAATATCTTTATGGAAACTAGCTAAACCAAGTAGAGCAGAAATTATGCCGGTGCACTCAACCTTGATGCTGATTGATGAGTTTAAAATGCATATAGAATAGTGGGGAGCTGAAGTTTTATATAAGTGATAGAATGGATGTGGGCTTTTCAGTGTCCTTTTACTAATGCATAAGTTGTGAGATCAAGCTCCCATGGAAAAATTCAGCAACAAAATTGGGTCTGGTAGTAATAATACTTTTTGGTGCCTGGCTCCTTGGAATGCAAAGCTTAGCTCCTAAAACAGGCATGACATTCAGACAAGTGGGGATGTAGCTGTGTCCAGGGTTAAGATGCAGGAGGGTCCTGGGAGGAGCAGGAAAGCAGCAGTGTGGCAAGGGAGAGCTCTATACTCACTTATGGTCTTAAGAGGACATGCATGTAGGCTTGTAAGACTGCACTGGAGGCACAGAGCAGGAGGAACTGCACTGCAACAGGTGAGTGATGGCCTCACCCTAAGCTCCAACAGTGACACAACAACTGCAAATTGTGACTCAATTGTCTTCTTAAAAAGAGAACTGAGGATATAGATATTCCCAGTGTCAGCTTCTTTTGAAGTCTCCTTTGGCTTTGGACTCCTTTATCTGTCACAGATTGTGATATACTGTAAGCTTTATAAGCTACTTTATTTATATCAGACTGATAGCTCTTATCTTGGCTATTAATTTCTTTTGACTTCTCTTAACTCATTAGAAAAGCAATCCTTACAACTACAAAGACTGTGGAATAATCTAGCTAAAAGAGCTATCACAAGGTTCTTTTGAAAGGCAAAGGAAACTTACACTGTTTGTCATGCGTGGCAACTCGCCACAGCAATGGTCTTCTTCTCATGTTTCAACTCAACTTCCCTTTTGATAGCAATCTTCATAAAACAGAACTCTCAGTATGTGTAAATGTCTATATTAGTATCCTCTGTTCTATGTTCATGTGTATGTGAAAGTGAACTGTACAAAAATGAGCAACAAGATTTACTTTTGGAAAGAGACAAGATCAGTAGGTAAAACTTTGGGAAACTGGGAGATTGACTGCCACTTGAGATTACTGCAGGCCCCACTGAGATCCCAGAGTCTCATTTATTTCCACTTATGTCTGAGGCATATGGATTTCAGCCTGGAGAGGTGTCAGGGCTGTCCCCTACTGACATGAAACTCAGTTGTGTCCTGCTTCTATTCCTCATCAGGATCATTTGCCATGAGGTTTTTTTCTTTCCACACATAAACCATTCAAATGTTGCTTGCCTCACACTTTTTGGAACCCCCTAGAATTAGAAATATTCTGTCATTATCCAATCGTACCTTAGGTTAGCCTCCTTTCTTCAGTGGAGACTGCTGCTTTACTTTGGAACTGCAGATCCAACAGCACTGGATATGAATTTGTTTTTCCCAAAATTTCCTTTGATAATGGTTTGGTTTAGCTTGGCTTGGCTTGGTTTGGTTCCCTGCCTTCCCAGCAAGATGAGCTCATTGGAGATGTAGTGAGACATTTTAGTTTCCCGAGCATCTTTCCCCAAGCTTCTTCAAGAGGATACTGCCACTCCTTGCCAATTTGCCCTTACAGCCACCCTCTCCAGGCAGCAGCAGAGATGTCCTAAAGGGTGCTTCTCATTTGTCTTGACTTGCCAGAGCTGCACAGTACTCAGGATAAATCCTGCCTTCTCTTCACAGAAAAGACAAAGTCAGTTTGCACCAGTTGAACCCAGCCTTCGTGAATTGCAGTAGAGTAAGTAGGGACCCAGCAAGGAAGTAATCAATTTTGAAAGACTGGAGCTCGTGGCAAGTCCCTGGGCTCTGATTAGAAAGAAAAACATCAATAGGAAAACTGGAACAATAGTAGATTGGCCTTGTATGTTCTGAACATATGCACATGAATATCCAGTAAGAAAAAGCTTAATGCTTCGTGATTAAACATGACAGGGTAGGGACAAAATGAACTCTGGAGATCAGGAAGATGTACAGAGATGTTGGACTCTGCTGCTGCTTGCCCACAGGTATAGCTCCAGAGGAACAGCTGCATGGCGTCTTCAGAGCTGAGTCAGACCAGCTGTACAGGCGGAGATGCACACAAACACAAATGTTTCAGACACAGGCTTTTTTGTTTTTTGCCTTTCTTCCACAGCTACCCAGTGCAGTTCAGATTTACTGGAGGCAAACATCACTAGGGCACAAATGCAGAAGATCCTGTGGCCTGAAGACTAAAATGAGAGAATAAAACTTTGTGTCCTCCAACCTCTTAGCTTGAAAAAGCCCAGCAAATACCATGGAAGTCAGAAAGTTCATCTGGATCCCTCAGCATCCTCGTCATTCTGTACTTTGAGAGGTTCTCCTTAGGTTAATTTATGACTGTGTAAATAAACTTCCCCCAATTCTTTTCACCACTGGCCATCCTGAGTCAGAATATAAATCCTTTCATTGAGTGAGGCTGAAGAACATCTGAAGTTTATGTATAGCAGCCATTGCAATTGTGTCTGAGCGTTGAAGAAAAGATCAAATTGGAATGATTTTATTTTCTCACTAGTCATGAAAAGATCATTCATCTGTATATATTTGTGTGGGAGTTGGGTCTTTTTCCCTCTTATACATTTCTGTTCTTTTCCATGATTTGTTTTATTTTTTCTATAGATTGAATCCTCAATTAAACCACATTAACTCAATTTTTCTATAATTCCTGCATAGACAGCTGTCACTTCTCTGAACCTGCGTGTCCATGCAATCTACTGAGGTTTTACAGTGAAGCTTCAAGCATATGCTTTTCTGGTTCTTGTTGTCCCTTCTGCTTGTCTGGAGCCCCTCTGGTGGTGACTATCCATTGACTAAAGTGACATCAAGAATATTTTATGCTACTTTTTTTTTTATGTAGTCCAAATTTCACTAGTGAACTTGATGGCTAACAGACATCTGTACAATCCAGACGTGCCATTTCCACAGGTCAGCTGTCTTTCTCCAGCAGTTCTACAAATGAACCTGAAGGAAAGATGGTGCCAAAAATACTGTATTGACGTAGTGAATGTATGTTAAGCTTGTACCTCCCCTTCCCATCCATAATGTCAGCAGCAGAGTTGCGCAAACCTGTTCAGCCACAGATGCTGTAGGGTTTTGGTTGATAAGACAGAACTCCCTTCCCTTGGCCTACTGTCACAAGCTGCTGTCCTGGCTGAGGAGGCTGCAGCGGAGGTCTGATTATCCCTCAGCTGCCAAAGACCCATGCATTTGAGTTTAGTGTTGAAAGAAAGAGCTAATGAGCACCATGGGGATGTGTAGGTGCTATTAAATTGAGGGAAGGGAAGGGAAGGGGAAGGTGAAAGGAAGGGAAGGGGAAGGGGNTGATTTGTTTTATTTTTTCTATAGATTGAATCCTCAATTAAACCACATTAACTCAATTTTTCTATAATTCCTGCATAGACAGCTGTCACTTCTCTGAACCTGCGTGTCCATGCAATCTACTGAGGTTTTACAGTGAAGCTTCAAGCATATGCTTTTCTGGTTCTTGTTGTCCCTTCTGCTTGTCTGGAGCCCCTCTGGTGGTGACTATCCATTGACTAAAGTGACATCAAGAATATTTTATGCTACTTTTTTTTTATGTAGTCCAAATTTCACTAGTGAACTTGATGGCTAACAGACATCTGTACAATCCAGACGTGCCATTTCCACAGGTCAGCTGTCTTTCTCCAGCAGTTCTACAAATGAACCTGAAGGAAAGATGGTGCCAAAAATACTGTATTGACGTAGTGAATGTATGTTAAGCTTGTACCTCCCCTTCCCATCCATAATGTCAGCAGCAGAGTTGCGCAAACCTGTTCAGCCACAGATGCTGTAGGGTTTTGGTTGATAAGACAGAACTCCCTTCCCTTGGCCTACTGTCACAAGCTGCTGTCCTGGCTGAGGAGGCTGCAGCGGAGGTCTGATTATCCCTCAGCTGCCAAAGACCCATGCATTTGAGTTTAGTGTTGAAAGAAAGAGCTAATGAGCACCATGGGGATGTGTAGGTGCTATTAAATTGAGGGAAGGGAAGGGAAGGGGAAGGTGAAAGGAAGGGAAGGGGAAGGGGAAGATTTCTAATAACACTGGGAAAGCTTTAGTATAATTTAAGTGCCAGATCGAAAATATCGCTATTTGTATACTTGGGCTCAGAATCAAAACACTCTCTTTTTAAAACCAGATGAGATTTAAATTAAAAATATTTTGTTTGCTTTTTTAGACCTCATGTGATCATCTGTTACGACTATGAGAGCTGGAAATCTTGGGATCTGAGACTTCAGGATTTTAAGAGTGATACCAGACAGATAATGAAATAACTTTCTGGTAGCTACTGTTATACACTTGCCTTAGTCCTTCTTCTTTAATTGAAATAGGTGAAGTGTCTCCACTGGGAGATAACTCTGGGAGTAACTGCTGTCTGAAAATCAAGGTGGTCATTGTTCTCACAGCAAGGCATGGGAGCTCTAAAAAATCTGGACAGTTCAAACCTGGTGTTAGAGTNAACCTGTTCAGCCACAGATGCTGTAGGGTTTTGGTTGATAAGACAGAACTCCCTTCCCTTGGCCTACTGTCACAAGCTGCTGTCCTGGCTGAGGAGGCTGCAGCGGAGGTCTGATTATCCCTCAGCTGCCAAAGACCCATGCATTTGAGTTTAGTGTTGAAAGAAAGAGCTAATGAGCACCATGGGGATGTGTAGGTGCTATTAAATTGAGGGAAGGGAAGGGAAGGGGAAGGTGAAAGGAAGGGAAGGGGAAGGGGAAGATTTCTAATAACACTGGGAAAGCTTTAGTATAATTTAAGTGCCAGATCGAAAATATCGCTATTTGTATACTTGGGCTCAGAATCAAAACACTCTCTTTTTAAAACCAGATGAGATTTAAATTAAAAATATTTTGTTTGCTTTTTTAGACCTCATGTGATCATCTGTTACGACTATGAGAGCTGGAAATCTTGGGATCTGAGACTTCAGGATTTTAAGAGTGATACCAGACAGATAATGAAATAACTTTCTGGTAGCTACTGTTATACACTTGCCTTAGTCCTTCTTCTTTAATTGAAATAGGTGAAGTGTCTCCACTGGGAGATAACTCTGGGAGTAACTGCTGTCTGAAAATCAAGGTGGTCATTGTTCTCACAGCAAGGCATGGGAGCTCTAAAAAATCTGGACAGTTCAAACCTGGTGTTAGAGTCCTCTACAAAGTGCAACCCTGCTAACATAAATTCAAGGAGGCAGTTGGAAAAAACATTTAAGGTAAGAACAAAATTTGTCTTCAAAATAGATGATAAAACAAGAATCATGAAAGCAGGAACTTCAGAAGGCATTTCCCAGCACACTGTATCTCAGATTAAGTGTTTCACAGTAGGAATTGCATTGTATTTTAGTACTTTTGATTCAATTTATCAGCCTGAGTAGTCTCGCAGAACATTCCTTACATGACCCTCAGAGCTTCTGCCAAAATCTGCTTGCAAGCCTATCTCATAAGGGAGGCAGGAGTTCATGCTGCTAATTAGTAAGGCCAACTAAAAGATGAGCTCACAGTCCCAGAGGCAGCAATAAGTTGTTTTAATCTCTGTTAAGAAATGAGATCTCTTTTTTTATTATTATTATGCTGGATGTCACCTACTCAGTAAAAAACTAGTGTATGGAGACAAAGCTGTAATGCTATGCTGTGGGGGTAAGTCAGTATCCTGTCCAGTGAAATAGAAACAAATCATTCAAATGACAAATTGAAAAGTTCTAGCATCCTCCTCACAAGTACTGAGGTGAGCCAGATGAAGTGTGCTCCATAAAGAAGCCAGACTCCTTGAAAGAGGCGTTAAATCAAGGTGCCAGACTCTGCTCCCAAAAGTCTGCAAGTCCTTCCTTCTATCATTCATGCAGGCCAAGACCATGGGATCCTGAGAATCACAGAATGACAGAACTGAAGGGATTGGAAGGAATCTCTAGAGATCATTGAGTCCAGCCCCTCTGACAAAGCAGCTCCCTAGTCCAGGTTGCACCCCTTTCCAGGGATGGAGGTGAGACTGACTGGCCTGTAGTTCCCTGGATCCTCTTTCTTGCCCTTTTTGAAGACATTTTCAGTGTGTGTTTTCAGTGACTAATTTTCTGATTTAAAACTATTTCTTCTTGTGTAGACTACTGTTGAGAAGGCTTGCTGTAAGACTGAAGCAGTACCAATATTCTTATGAGAGACAGCTGCCACTAAGGGACTTCATTATCTAGTTGGACGTGTTTACACAGATCTAGTGGGAATGGGTTATTTCTACATTTTGCTCCAGATCACTCATCTCTTGGAGAACCTGAAAGAACAAGTGTGTGTTTCCCACTGGAAAGCAACCTTGGTTAGGCAAGTATGATTATGAGTATTATTTAAACCAAACTGACAGAGTTTGCACCATTACCCTTGAAGCTCTTGCACATGATCAGTTCTAGGAGCTTGGCACAGGAGGCAGCCAGGAGACAAAATGTAAGTGGTCAGGAGACAAAATATAAGTGATGCCCATAACTCTTAGACTCTCCTGCAAGAGGAATTCTGTTCATTCCCATGGTCAACTGGACAGAAAACCAACATACATGAATGCTAAGAACATGTGATGCCTGCAAGCACTGTCACCTGATAATTTTCAAGGGACATCCAATACAAAACACTAGGGCCAAAGCACTTGAAAGTAGTTTCATCTTCCTGACAACAACCAGGCTGACAGCATTACACAGGAGCTGTGGTACTTCCAGCAATCAGAGATGTGGAAATAGTCTTGTCAAATTATTTGGGAAGGCTTTGAGATTTTCTTCTAGACACAGGCATTTATCACTTTTTATTGCACAGTATTTTGTACCAGCAGGTCAGATTTCCATTATTAGGAGTTAACTGCAGTGTGATAACCTGGGGGTCAATGCTTCACTGTGCTAGAAATAATGCAAGTATAACAAAGAAATTATCTCCATCCCAGAAGCCTGGCACTCAAACTAGAGGGCTGTTGGCTAGAGAGGGGATAAAACAAACAGCCCTGGGGAGCTGAGGGAACATGAAACAGCTCAGAGGCAGCCAGGAAACAAGGATCACATCAAGCCAGGTGCAAGCTGCAGGAGTTTCTCTTCAAGTTTCTTAAACTCCTCACTGATACAGGAAATCGTCCAATAGATTGAACTTACACAAGTGAGTATTAACTGTACGTGTTAGACATATAAAAAAATGTGTTTAGTGTGTGTTTCAAACAGACATCAGAATTTGATACACTTCCTGCCTTTAAATTAAAAAAAAAAAAAAGTAATGACACAGAATATATATGCAATTTCTGGTTTGAAAAAGTTATTCTCTATCATAATGACAAGTGTCATGTGTATGTAAAGGTATTTCTTCACTAATGTAAAGAACTCCTGAATCATTATATGGATACTTGTCATAGGCACTAAGTAGGGCATATCCCTCTGCCAGAACCTGATTGTTTTTCACAGTTCATGTTAATACTTTTCCGTCCTACCGGCAAATCTACTTTGCTGTTCTTTCTCTCAAACATGAGAGTAGATCTGTAGTAGACTCATCTGCTCTCTATTTTGATATATCCTTTTTCTGTTGAGCTACATAGTTTCTCTGCGTCCACTCTGTTTATGACCTTCAAATATTGTTTTTTGTTAATTTTATAACCAGTGAACATCTTCTACTGTAATTTACAATTCAATGCCTTCAATTCATTGATAGTTTTTTAATTTCTTTCTGTACTTCTGATACTGTCAAAACATTTTAGCAAAAGAATGCACTTGTCACAAAAACGATGCTACAATAAGCACCAAGAGATCCACACCGAATCCCTCCAAGAGGGAATCTCTTTGCATGTATCTGTTCTTATACGATCGCTTACTACAGTGCAAACAGGCTGAAATTCACTAACACCAAGAAATTTCAGATTCATTAAAGCAGTGACCAGAAATGCTATCTTTAAGTGCATCAGTACTGCAAGCTTTGAAACTCTCACTGAACAGCAATCCAGAGAAAGACTGGAAGATGGAGAGGCAGAGTGGGGAATGGAAAGCCAGCAATCAAGCAAATATTTGGGGAATGCACTAGCAAGCGTCCTCCATGTCCTGCAGCAGGCAGACACTGCACAGTCTCACTCAGCAGGGACACATCTGGCACTTCTCATCCCAGGAAGCGTTGCTGGGATGAGCTGGAGCTGCAGCAGCAGTGTGCCCTCTTATGGTCACACCAGTTGTTTTCCAGCTTAGACTCGCATTGTGGTGCTGAGGGAGGAGACGATTCCTTCACTTTTTATCTTTTTCTGTCATTTTTCCAAAAAGAAGGAGATGTGGAAAGAAAGTGCTAATTCTATGTGCTGTGACATGTTTAGAAAACAAGCTTGAAGCTTCATGTCAGGAACATCAAGTAGCAGTCCATGTGCCAAAGTAGGTGAATACTGAACAAAATGAAAAGAGAAGCTAAATGTCATCAGGTTTAACATTTACTGATGACATGTAACAGCTTTCATGCCAAGGCACGTGTAAACTGAAACGGGATTGTTGATTAAAGGCATTACCTCTAGCAGATAACATCAACTTAGCTGACTGAGTGTTTCTGTGCTGGATCCATCACAAACTGTGCTCTGAACACAGTCCTCTGTATTACTGCAGCATTTCCAGGGAGTATTGCTTTGTCCATGTTCAATCACCAGGCCTGTTCTGAGGAGTGTGTTCCTATGCTTCCTTCTACCTTTGCATCTGGTACCTTGTTGTCCCTGATGTTTGCCCATGTCACTTCTCAAGCCTGCCCTCAAATGCTTCCTTGGAACCCCCTAGTTCCTGTGGCACTAGCACAGCCCTACCATTGTGCCCCAACATCTCTCCCTGCCTGCTGAGGATGGTCCCATTCTCACAGCATTTTCCAACCCACAGAATCACAGCTGAAACACTCTGGGATTCAACTTCTACTTTCATATCTTTTGTTATCATGACAGCCACATCAGTCTTGCTTATTTGATATTATCCCTCGTCTCACTAAATGTTTAAAAGCAAGGACCAATTTCTTGGTCAACACTAGAGACCCAGTATATTCTGGCTACTTAAGAGTGTCCAGTTCCTAAGCTGACCCTAGTATCACAAGAAAACAAATATATCTCACTGTTCAACTCCTGGCTTCTCCATCAGAATAAATCCTGGAGCCACAGGATGGTAGGCAGATGACACCACATGCTCCAAGCAAAAGCTATTCCTAGGATGACCTGTTGTCCTGGGGTGCAGGTTCATAATGGTGCCCAGCAGCCATGCAAGCACACCCTGGTATTTCTGGTCGCACTGTGTTTGTGTTTCTACTTTCCCTCTGGCTCATTGCCTTTTATATTTACTTCAGCCTACCCATTCACCTTAACTTATAAAAAAAAAAAAAAAAAAAGAATAAAAAAGAAAACAATCTAAACACTTTTCCTGTGCATCAAATAGCTTCTGCTGCAGTTAATTATTCTAAAATATATTCTTCATTATAAAAATACAATAATCAGGCAGTTCCAATGCCTCTGATTACTGATGTTAAGACAGATGATATTTACTACAAAAAGGCAAAGTTTTTTTTAGAAACTAGAAACCAACCTGCAGGCTCACTTTGGATTTCAGTTGAACCAAAGCCCACTGGAATGGAGCTAAAAACCAATGATAAAGCTATCTGAAATGTCACGGCTATCTTGGCTCTGCTTGCCTTAGAAAGGAAGGTAAAGCTGTCTAGAGTTAAATCATTTTAACCCAATCCTTGGGAACACAGCTCAGTGACCCTTTAATGTTCCTTTTGTACTTCTTTTTTGATGATTGGACAGAATTTTTACAATTAAGTCAGCTTGCATCACCTTGTCGCAGTTTTCTACACCATAAGAAATGCCTTTTGTAGTTGAGAGAGAGCAAGGATGTCGGAATCTGGCCCTTCCTACTAACCTGCCCAGGAACAGTCAAGAATGTGACTGTTTAGCACCGTCTCCCTGCCATAAGTTTATTCACTCTTCAAGCCTTGCATTTGTTTTACCATTCACACTAAGGACTGTACTACAGAGGAGAATGCTGGTGGGAAGCTCTAGGAGGAACAGAGGGGGTTTCTGTGCACCCAAGGTGTTTATTACCACACACTAGTATGATAGGTACTGAGCAAATACTTCATTTAATCAGGAACACAGAAAGGGAAGAACCTTGTGAGGTACAGGGCTCAGTCTTTTACCATCCGCAGTAACTATAAAGCAACACTTCTAGCCCAACACATCTTATTGTTAGGATTAGTGGCTTGTCTAAAACTGCTTTAATTAGAAGGTTGTTCCAGAGCTTACAGATCTGAAAGCTGGAAAACTTGTCAATTTCCAGGTTCAGCTTGCACTTACCATTCACTGGTGATGATCCCAGCAACATGGAGGGGCTGTCTCACCAGGATGCTGGTCCTCTCTCCTCACCTCTGTCTGCAGGAGCTTCCTGTGAGCATTTGCTGGCTTCCCCAGCAGAGCAGTGGCTGCCTCTCCTCATTCTTCCCTTTTAGTTTTAAGACATGTAACTAGCAAAGTTGCGCACACTCTTAATTCAGACACTACCTTAAGGCTTCTGGTTTTCTTCCTTAGCTTCCCCTCCAGCGGTCCCGAAAATAAAAGAAGGATTTGTGAGTTCTTCTTTTAATCCTAAAAGGATAAAAACAATATAGACCTGGGCAAGAAACAAGAAAAACTCTTCCCCAAATGTGTGCCAATAGCTGCCAATTCTTGTTTCTTGATTTTTGCTTTCAAGGCTGGGAAGCTCTCCATATATCTGCAGGGATGGAAACAAGCTGATACTGGATAACACTCAAGTGAATAAGCTTTACGAGAATGGAAGTATATTTTGCAGAATATGCATTCATGTTCTATCAAAAGACTATATCTAATATTGAAACTGAGCACTTATCTCTTCTTAGCAAACACACGGATAAAATTGTCCTTTGTGCTACATCATCCTTGAAAGGTCATAGAGAATGGGGAGAGATGCCTGAAGACTGTAGGAAAGCCAGTGTCACTTCAGTCTTCAAGAAGTGCAAGAAGGAGGATCCAGGAAACCACAGGCCAGACAGCTTCACCTCTGTGCCTGGAAATGTGCTGGAGCAGCTTATTCTGGATGTCATCTCCAAGCAAGTGGAAGAAAAGAAGGTTATCAGGAATAGCCAACATGAGTTTACAAAGGGAAAATCATGCTTATCAAGCTGGTAGCCCTCTATGGTGTAATGACTGACTGAGTAGATGGGAGAGCAGTGGATGTTGAGTGCCTTGACTTCAGCAAGGCTTTTGACAATGTCTCCCATAACATCCTTGTAGGTAAGCTTAGGAAGTGTGGGATACATGAGAAGACAGTGAAATGGGCTGAGAACTGCTGACTGGCAGAGCTCAGAGTGCTATGATCAGCGGTGCAAAGTCTGCTTGGAAACCTATAGCTGGTGGTGTTCCCCAGGGGTTGCTATTAGGTTTGGTCTTGTTCATCATCTGCATCAGTGACATGAATGAAGGTATAGAATGCACCCTCAGCAAGTATGGTGACGATACAAAGCTGCTAGAAGTGACTGGCATGCCAGAAAGCTGTGCTGCCATTCAGCAAGACCTGAACAGGCTGGAGAATTGGGCAGAGAGGAGCCTGATGAAGTTCAAAAAGGCAGAGTCCTACACCTGGGAAGGAATAACTGCATGCCTCAGGTTGTGGAGTCTCCTTCTCTGCAGATATTCAAAATCTGCCTGGACACTTTCCTGTGCAACCTACTGTAGGGAGCCTACTTTAGCAGGAGGTTGAACTTAATGATCTCAAGGTCCCTGCTAACCCTTATAATTCTGTGATTCTCCCCATATAAACAGTAGAAAGAAGAAGAAGTCTAAGGTTATTGAAAATATGAAAACTAAAATATACTGAAAATATACCAGGTGGGTATTACTCACTGAGAACATTTGGACACAGCAGTTGTGCAGGAGTACTGCTCTTTCTTCATTTCCTCAGCTGACAAGTACTTCTTGTTTGTGTCAGTATTCCCAGAGCATCCTTCTCTCTATTAAATATACAGATATTAAGAGTCCTGGCCCAGAGATTATTATTCATGCAATCAAATATTTCAGGTGTAATTATGTCTTACAGACCACCAAATTTTGCAAATTAATCATCTTTTTTTATTATTATTTATTTTATTTTTGGTGGAAGCAGTCTCTGTGTTCCAAACAAGTGAAGGCTGGAGCATATCTCTCACTGTGTGTTCCACTTGTGCACACTTGTTTCAAGCAAGGATCTGATCTCCCCCAAAGACACTTTGCTGGGAAAATCCTATTATAATGGATCTGTGTACATTTTCAATGCTGACAGATAATTTATCTGAGGCGACCTACAAGTTTTTCCTCGCCTAGTGATGAAGTCTATGGATTTGGGTACATCTATGAATCCTAACTTCATCTGCAGTCACATATCAACAGAATGGAAATACAAAGGATTGTTTCATTATTTCAGTAAGGGAAGGGAAGGGAAGGGAAGGGAAGGGAAGGGGAGAAGGGAGGAATCTTCAAGAAATGTTTTAAACTGTATCTGAAATTTTCTATATTTCTAAATTGATTCAACATGAAGATTTCTCAGAAAAGAGGAAAATACCATGTGATGACAGACAGACAAATCTGATTATGCACTCCAGTGCAAAGCTGAGGAACTTGTAGGAATTGACTTTTTTAATTAAAGCAGGGAGAATTACAGATAAGAATGTATCCTTATATCTACCACAAACCAGAAATGATACTGTGATCTATGAGCCATCACAGAGGCTGTTTCTAAGATGTTTAAAGCAGCCTAACTCAGCAATTAAAAGCTGGAGTAGACTGAGAGAATGTATGAGAAAGATTTTCTTTGGTAAATAAAGGACAGTGGAGACATCGTAACATCCTGCTAGTTATTTAAAACTTGCTTCTGTATTTTTCCATGGAGCACAGAACAGTGTACTAGGTTTTAGACATGTTTCTAATGGCCCTGAATCTCCATTATAGTTGCTAGTGGAACCATGAGGCTGATGCTGAAAATAAATAATACTATTTTAATAGTGTTACTGAAAAAAGGCAAAAAGAGGCTGTAAGCTTACGAGGATTCAGCATGCTTGTCACTGCTCTTCTCACCATCTCAAACTCACAAGGAAGCTTCATCCGATTTTGCAAGTCATGGGTGAGGTTAATCAGGTTAATGGGTTGTGAGTCCCATGGGGTGTTCCATGCAGAGCCATCTCTCCTGGCATTCTCCCCAAAACAAGATTAAGCTGTGTTCTGGTCTCTGTGTGGACAACTCCAAGTGCTTGTTTGGAGATTTCAAGGAGTCCAGGGTTCCATGTCAGCCTGCACTGCTGGGGAGGATGGAGAGGCATTACCCCTCTCTTCTGACATCTGTCATCCTGTGTCATCCTTTTACTTTCTTACAGGGAATAAAGACCACCAGAAAACACATTTAAAAATCATCTGTGGCACACAGAAGGAGAAGAGAGAAAGTTGTTGGTACATTTCAGCAAGCCTCGTTAAAAACATCTCTAGGCACTACAAAGTGCATGTTATCAATATGCATATGTGATGTCTCTGAGGCAGAGTTGCCTTTAAGGTACATATTCAGCAGGACAACATTTTCCCATGTGAGGCAAGGAACAACAGTGAATCATATGTGTGGGAGGGAAGGGCCTTCCGGCTATGTACAGTATTTATTCCCTTTTGTGTCTTGCTTCACCCCCTCCCCTCTTTTATTAATGGCTTTTGCAATTACTGCTAACAGTATATTGCTAGCTGGCAGAAAGTGGTGACTTCTGCAGTCGATTGTTTGGCAGAAGCTGGATGCATGGGAAAATGAAGCAATGTTCATGTACTAGCTTTATGTACCCCTCAACACCGGGTGAGAGCAGGCCAGCGTGCAGCATTTGCAATTCCCCCAAGCTGAGTGCTACATTATTGGGCTTCACGTAAACACACACACAGTTTTAGGAATCCAGAAGGTGAGGCCTGCAGTGTACACCTTAAAAATTCCTACTGAAGGTGTCAGCAGGAGGGCAGAGGAGCTGATTTAGATTTAGAAGGAATCTGGACAAAAAGTATCTGGAGTGAAAGTGCCTGCTCTGCTTAGAATAACTAAGGCTAATTACAGGAGTTTAGTTTTAATTTCTCACCTTATTAAAGAGGGGTTCCAGGTGAAGATTTTTAGCAACAGGAAGTGTTGCAAAAAGCATGGAGATTCAGTAAGGCAAACAATCAGTGTTGCTGGGTCTCGATGCCCACTGAGTTCCTGCTGAGCTGCCAGACCACCACCAGAGCTCAGCATTTCCCTAAATGCTGATCAATCTCAGAATGATAGAATGATTTGGGTTGGAAGGGAACTTAAAGCCCACCCAGTCCCACCCTGTGCCATGGGCAGGGCTGCCACCCAGCAGCTCAGCTGCCCAGGGCCCCATCCAACCTGGCCTTGAGCACCTCCAGGGATGGGGCAACACAGCTTCTCAGGAGCAGGATCATCCCCCTGTACTTAGTACTTGTACTTGTACTTCTGGTGAGGCTGCACCTCAAGTACTGTTCAGTTTAGTGCTCCTCACTAAAAGAATGACACTGAGGCCCTAGAGCTTGTCCAGAGAAGGGCAATGATGCTTTGAAGAGTCTGGAACACAAGTCTGATGGGGAACATAAGAGAGAAATGGGATTGCTCGTCTGGACAAGAGGAGGCTCAGGGGAGACCTCATTGCTCTCTAAAATACCCTGAAAGGAAGTTATGTCAGGATGGGGTCAGCCTCTTGTCCCACATAACTCGCGATAGGATGAGAGGGAATGGCCTCAAGTTTCACCAGGGAAGTTCAAGTTGGATATTAGGAAAAAAATTTTCTTAGAAAGAGCAGTGAGGCACTGGCACAGGCTCCCCAGGTTGATGGTGGAGTCACTGTCCCTGGAGGTGTTCAAGAATATGCATGGATGTGGTACTAAGATATATGGTTTAGTAAGGAAGTACACGTGGTAGTTAGATGGCTGGACTGGATGATCTTAGGTATTGTGCGATTCTATGAATCTCTGGGGATCCTATGCCAGTGCCTCACTGCCCTCTGAGCAGAAGATTTCTTCCTAATATATACTTAAATTTCCACTCCTTTGGTTTAAAGCTGTTTCCCCTTTCCCTATCACTATTAGATTGTATAAAAAGTCGGACCCACTCATGCTCATAAGATCCCCTCAAGTACTGAAAGGACCAGAGACAGTTAATGGATGTTAGTAGTGATATGCAGTCATAGATTCATAGATTTATAGATATATTAGGTTGGAAAGGACTTACAAGATCACCTAGTCCAACCATCCTCCTATCCCCATCCCTACCCACTAAACTACTAAATCAAATCCCTTAGCACCTCATCTAAACGCTTCTTGAACAGCGCTAGGGATGGTGCCTCAACCACCTCCCTAGGCAGGCCATTCCAGTGCCTGACCACTCTTTCAGAGAAAAAATTTTTCCTCAAATCTAATCTAAATCTTCAGTCAGTAGGCCGCTGGTTGCCCAAAGTTTGGGGAATAAACTGTGGCCAAGCAAGTGCTCAGACAAGTAACCAAGCATGTACTTGTTTGTGACCAAGCAAGTACCCACTTGTCACTGAGGATCCTTGATGTCTCCAGAGGGGCAGTTATTCAGGATCCATCTCTCTAACAGTTCTGGGAAGCTGGCAATGTGCTTCCTGGGGAATATAACAGAGTTAAAGGTCAGGCCATTTCAGAAAAAAAAAAGGTTTTTAGCCTGTTTTTAATAGAATTATATAGTCTAAGAAGATGTAAAGATGTGGTACCAATATGCAGTGATGGAGAGCTAGTGCAGTCAGACATGCAATTACATATACCTCTTGGCCAGCAGTGGGCAGTTACAGCTTCCTTTCAATTCCCTCATCTTGTTTTCTTCCCTTCTCATTTTCCTCTAGATCTTCCTTGAATGGCTCCTTTGGAAGTTGCCATATCAAAATACAAGATATTATATAAATATAGAAGTGATTTAATGTCGTAGCACTGGAGCAAAAGAACTAGGAAAAAACATTGAGACTGGCATTACTGAGCTGGCAGTGTGAGCATTGGAGTATCTTCGATTGCTAAGTTCTTCTGTTCCCCTGATTTTTCTTGCTTGAAAAGCGGAGGGGCAGTGAGAGTGAAAAGGGGAGCAGGGAAGATGGGCAGATGGAATGAGCAGAATAAGGCTCATAGGAAAGTATGTGAGAGAGGTCGCAGGATGAAATCAGAGCCAGCAGCCACTGATCAGAAAAGAGCATCTGAGAGGTTTTGAGGCACCGGCAAGGAGGAATGGTTGACAGTTTCCTGTCAGAATGGAAAGGATGTCATTCTTTACTGCGGAAAATGCCCTTTTAATAACTGTCCGTCAGATAATATTTCTTTGAAAATTTGCAATTTTACCTGACTCTTATTTTAAATTTGTGTTGGGGAGGAATTGTCACGCAGCTGGGAGCTGACATTTCTGGCAGGCTCTTATCATTCACGTTTTCTACCTAGAGGCAAAGAGCATGAGATCCTTCCAATCTGGGAGCTACAGCTGGGTTGATGGAGGCGCTGCGCCCGGTGCGCGCTCCCAGCCATCTGCCTGCAAGCCTCACACCATGGCAATTCTCTCCCCGTAGGCAAAAGTCAGCCTGACAAGAGCCTTTCAAGACAGCAACCAGCAAATCAAATGAAGTCTTTGTTCCTTCAGACTGGAATGTTTCCCTTTTCTTCCCAAATGAGACATGGATGTACAAACAATTTTGTGAGAAAAGTCTGACTCTGCTGATGACCTGAGAAAGTACAAAGATCCTTTGGTAGCTGCTTCCCTGTATTTCCACTGGCTAAATTTCTTGTCAGACCAGTTATTTTGTCCCTGAATTTCACATGGCTGTAAGCAAGACCAGATGCCCTGAGGAAAAGTCTCTCCTATGCACAGCTCTGTCCTTGGGAGCACTCAGAAACAAGGAATATGCTTGGCTTTCCCTTTCCTCTGCCTCTGCACTGTGCCCATCACAGGCAGTTGCTCTGTTCTATGACAGCTCTCTAGCTAACACAATTAAGCAGGGCACTGTAAAATGAGTATAGCCTGGCATCAGCACTGGTATATGTAACAGACTACAGATTTCACTGCCTACTTCAGAAGATGTTTGCCAGCCTAAATCCTATGAGGTCTGTTAGTTTCTCCAAAAGGCCACACAGACCACACTGTAGGAATAAGATGACCCCGTGGGCTGCTTCCCACTTGAGGATCCCCTAAAATGAGGTCAACCAGGAGCAAGATTCTTCATGATAGCCTCAAATAATAACGCTCAGGTATAGATTTATTTTTCTGTTCTACTCAGAATACTCTGAGATTTGGGCTCTGAACTCCTAGAAGGAGTTAGGCCAGTTGGAGACAATTCACAGGAAGAGCAACAAGAATGCGCAGGTGTCCAGAAAAGTTGATACTGGGAAGACCAACCTGATCAACCTAAATAATCCTTCAGCTACAGAAGAGAGGCTTGGAAGGAGGCAGTTTGACGGATATAAAACAATGCCCTCTAAGGTAGAAAGATTGAAAAATAGTAGATTTAAATTGCAATAAGAACATTAATACGAAATACTAGGAATATTTGTAAGTGGTAAAGTAGGGAAGGTATTGTTTGGAAAGTTTTCCATTGGAGAGTTTTCCAAGTAAATATTTTTAGAGAGGAACAAGGTAGGGAAAGATCTGTCAGATCTGTTGGTTGATCCTGTCTTTGGAAAAGGAGCAGATGACTATTTGAGGTCTTTCTCAGCATGGTGCTTCTCTGTTCTATGCTCTCTGATAGAAAACTATGGTTTAGGTTTGCATGTTTTTTTCAAGACACTTCTGTTGGTCAGTAAACAGACATTTGGAGAGAATCCAAATGTGTAGGAAAAAAAGAGAAGTAGAGGAAGTCTGGGCAGCTTCAGACAAACTAAACAGAGAATTCTTAGCAGGGAATAATGGAGGGAGGTACTCACTGATTTGGTTAACGATCTGTCTGTATGCCTAAAAGCTATAGGAATAAAACATTCTGTGGTTGGGATGGATGTATCTTGCTATCTTAGATTTGCCTGCATTATACATACCTGTGTTAAATAAAAAAATAAAGTGCTCTAAGTATTGCTCTAAGATTGAATAAAAAGTGAAACATTTCTTTTTTTGTTAGTAGCTTGTGTCCTTGCTTATTATGTCTAAGACTGAGCAGCCAAAGGGAGTGTTTGAGACTTAAATGCCAGAGGGGACTCCCACTGCAGAAAGCAACCAGCAATCAGCTTGAAATGTGCTATTTTAGTTCCTGGAAGACTGTACCGATCAGAAATACAAGCTTTGAGTCCTTTCCTCCCTGCCTTTTCTTCTTTTTCTCATACTCCATCTCCAGACTCGTGAATAGCTCTCAGGAAGTCCACAATTCATCCTCAATCACAGACTGGCAACAGATTGCATGAAATTGATCTTCTGCCTTACTAACTAAATTAGCAGAGATCAGTTTTGGACAAATTCCTCATTTTTTGTCAGCTTTAAGATGAATATTAACTTTTTCCACAGTTTTCTGTCTCTTGTCTTTAGATGTTAAATCAACAAAGCTTCAGTTCCTTGAAAAATCCATCAATTGTGTAATAGGAAATATCAAGCCTGTTAGATTCATTGGACCTTTCAAAACCAAACCCTCTCATAAGAAGGGACATGCTTATTCACTGCTCTGAAAAGTAGCAACCACATACACCAGATCTTCCTGCGTCTTTAAGTCATCTCCTCATCAAAGTTTTCTCTGCCTTATGGAAGTCAAACCCTCAGACAAAGTGAGGCTTTGTTGGTCCTAGAAAGAAACATGAGTTGCAATACAAAGTACAACTAAGGAGAAATGTCCTACCCTTTTTTAATGTGACTATGACTTCTAGCCCTAGTATAGCTGCTAATCATAACTGCTTTCTATCTCTCAGAGTGAAAGACAGTTTTTCCATCTATACCTGGCCCTTCTCCCCCCAAAATATTTGTGAGTTGATATCATTGTGTTCCCTTCATAAAGCATCTGCATGACAGAGAGTTGATCCAATGCAAAGTGAGAACTACTGTGTTTTGCATTGTAACAACTCATTCCTGCAATTAATGTCAGTTAATTGCAAACATTCTGTACGTCTTTCATCAAATGTTAACTGCTCTTTCCAAATTGTGTACAGTATTCAGAAGCCAAGACCTCTGTTTGTCTAGTGCTGGCAAGAAAGAGAAGTAAGTAACCTGTTTTTGTTTTGTTCTTTCTCCTGAAAGTGATAAAACCACCTGAGTGATGACAAAGTCCACAATGCTATGGAGATACACGATAAGAGATTTTCAGGTCTCCTGTGTAAATGATATATCTCAGCCTCAATAATGTAATCTGTACTTCTATTTAATCCTATATTTGAGAAGAATGATATTCTGCTGCTAGCATATGCCATAAGTTTGCAAAGAAAGAGCACCTACCTATTCAGATAATATTAACTAATACACAGATTAAGTTGCTCAGATAAAAGTCTTAATTAGTTGACACTGTTCCCTAATATACTTTTCTTTGCAGGCAGCAGAATGAAATGTATTGATCACTTCATCCTGCTTTGCAACAGCTGTTGGAGAATTTGCCTGCAACTACCCACTGAAAATGAAATAAAAGATTGTTAGAAATAAGATGTCACTCTGGACTTAAGACTCCTGTTGCTAGGGAAACCCGATTAGGGCAAAAATTGTTGTAACAGTGCTCTACCTTTGTCAACATCCATGTTCAGTACAGCTGCTGATAGCCTGCTTGTCTGACCAGGTACAGGAGTTGCCCACTGTGATCTCTGGGTTGACCAAATAGCCCTTACTGAAAGCACCTCATCCAGACACCAGCTCACAGAGATATGTTGCAGGAGCTTTGTAACTGAATTACACAAATACAATACCAGAGCAAGCAGATGGGAAAATGAAAAAGGCTAATGGAGGGGGAGAGATTAAATATGTTCAATAACCAGTACCTCTAATATCAAACCACTCATATCTATCCAAGCACCAGTGCCTGCCAACCACTTCTACAAGTACACATTTCATACAGGAAAAATGATAACGGAGAAACATTAGTCAAGAGAGAGCTTGGCAATAAAAACTGCAGAAGGACTCAAAGCAGTGGAGCAAGGCAGAAGGAAATTAGAAGTAGTCTTATACACTTGTGTCCAGGCCTTTGGAGATAAAAAGATGGGAGATCACATGGAAAAAAATGGATATGGAAGGGGGAAAAGAGTCTTCTCAGGAGGTCATGATTTATTACACAATCCTGACTGAGGAAGAAACTCCTTTGCCTTTTTGGTGGATCAGATAAACTATCAGGAAATTTTGATTTTCCCACTTTCCCCATACTGGGAGGCCTGTGAAGATGCTGGTGCCTACAGCTTCATGTAGAGGCCAAAAGTAAGTCTGGTGTAGAAATGCTAATACCACAACATTGTCACTACATACTTGGGTAATGGCAAGATAAATTTTTTTTAATATGTGTTCGGGAGGAACTGTCACACAGCTGATGATTCTCTGATTCTCTGATTCTTAAATGTTACTCAAGTGCTGATCTTATAAAATAATAAGGGATTTATATCTTTAATATGCACAGATGTCCTTGCATGCCTTTAACCACAGCTTCAGTACCAAAAGAAACACTAGAAATGCCGAGATTGCAGGAGTGTTGAAAGGAAAATCATATTCAGAGCCCAGTAAGTACTACTCATCTGTGTGCTTAAAAAGCTGTACAAGACTTCTCTTTTCCTAGAGATTTGAAGAATTTAGTACTGATACTTAAATGGTGTCAGTGTTTGATCTTGAGTAGTTTATAGTTGCAATATCCTAAGTAAGCTCTGCTTCTAGCTGCCCACCACAATTTCTATAGTACATTACACCACTTTATATGAGGTGTGGTAAAAAGCAGAGGGGGCCCATTCCTTGGCCACGACAAGTCAGAGCTAGATGAGGAATTACACTGAAATTCTTAGTGCTCGGTGATTCCGTGATTCAACGATTCTATGTAAAGTGTACCATGTTAGCCATGGTTTTCATGATTATTCCTGGAGCCCACAACAATAAGAAGCTATAAAATTCCTGCTCCTGGGGTTGCCTTAGCATCCTGGTTGCTTATATTAGATGAATTTTCTCAGGAAAAATGAGAAGGAAATTCTGAAGTAGTAAAAGAAAAAAAGATACCTGCAAAACTAGGAAAAGCAAGAAGGGAAATGACAAAAAGACACAGAAGAGACTATAATTATCTGGTGAAGAAAATGCATCAGTGCCTGCCCCTTAGTAATGAGTAATCAAAACAGGAGTGTGATTCCACCAGAGTATTTTGGAAATAGGACATTTTCTTTTCTAGATTAAGTTTATGGATTACTGGAACTCTAAAAAATAATGATCAGAGACAGGTGCTGTCTGAATTAAATGAACAACCATTGCACACAGAAGCAGCAACCTTGAGGAAAAACACATTTGAAAACATTCCTTACAAGCATTCATCAAGCCAGAATTTTGCAGTTCTTTTCATGTTCCTTCTGTCCAAAACATAGCTTCTGGTCATGTCTGTCCTGGTGATGAAGGCAAGAGTAAAATTTATCTGTGCAACAGAAAGTAAAAGACATCTTCAGCCTGCTTTGAGATTCTGTAGCCTTGCACTAAATGCAGAAAAAAAATAAAAATAATAATAGTAATAATTAAAAAAAACACCTAGAAGTGAAATCCTGATTCCATTGAATCCATGGCAAAAATCCATTGCATTCGCTTAGTTTAAAATTCTATATCAGAAGGACATTCAGAGACTGACAATACAGTGCATGGGTATCTCTAACAATCCCACCAAAGCAATCCAAAATCTAATATATGGCCTTTAATATAGGTGGGTGGCCTTGCTCAAGCCCTACTGAGGACAAGTGTATATATAACCTGAGACAGACATAGCAACATTTAATGAGAATATGTGAATGAGAAAAACATTTCAAGTTAATGGCTTTTTGATGCATCATTGACTTTGCTCCAAAAAGAACATGAAGTGAGACCTTCAGTCAAAAGGTACACTTGTCCATGGGAAGAGTCCTTTCTTAAAATCTGCTCTTTTCTAATAGAGTCTGTCTTCCAAAGAGTGGAATTTGATGCTGAACATCTGTGAAATGAATATTTTCAGTACATGCTAATTCAGAATATGCTGCAGGCAAAAAAGGTGCAGCAGCTGTGAGCACCACAGGTTCTGGTTGGGTGCCAGTACAAGGCAGTCCGTATGCAGCAGACCTTGACCGCTGTGTATATTCTCTAGGTCTGAGAGGACCTCTGCTGAACAGTCTCGACTGAAGCAGTGGGTAGGGATGCAGCAGCATGACCACTCCAAAAAAAATGACTGCAAATTTCACAGAGTATAATGTCAGGGGACAAATTCAATTAAAGAATCAGAACTGGAAAGTCTAAGAAAGATAGCGATGATTAACCCAATTACTTGAAAAAGAGACTGGAAAAGAATAAATTTAAGAAAAATCCACAGATGGCAAGAGTAAGCTTTGACCAGTGACAGCACTGATTTTCTAATCAGCAAAGATTCTGCACCCAGAATTCACCTAGCTGCTCTATACACGTGTACATGTTTATATAAATAAAAGAGATGGGAAAAAATGTTGATGAAATGATTTCAGCGTCAAAAACACCCAGTGATTATTAAACGTATGTTTATAGTAAACTAGTAGCTATAGGCCCCCCTTATTTTGAAAACTGGTGATTTTAGATTTGATCTGTGGGTCAGATGTTACAGCATGTGTGATACAAGACACTTAGTAGACTTGTTGCGGGTCCTTTGCAACTCAGGATACTCTGTGATTCTATGACTCTTGGAAAATATTTCATCAACTGAAAGACAGATCAAAGCAAGTGCTGTCTCCATTTCTGTATGGCTAACTATACTTCAGAACAGAAGTGCAGAAGAGGAAGGAGGGAATGGGAAAAGGCAAGGCCAGTGTTCTGGTTTCAGCTGAAACAGAGCTGATGATCTCCATCATGTCTGGTATGGTGCTGTGTTTTGGCTTTAGGAGAGAAACAACGTTGATAATGCTGATAGTGATGTTTCAGCTATTGCTAAGCAGTGTTGTACAGAGCCAAGGACATTTCAGTTTTCAGCTTTTCATCTTGTCCTGGCATTGAGGGACTGAGGGGGCACAAGGAGCTGGGAGGGAACAGAATTAGGACAGCTGACTGAAACTTGCCAAAGGGATATTCCTTACCACATGACATCACGTAACAAAAACTATAAAACTGAGGAGAGTTGGCCAGGAGTGGCTGTGGTTACCCAGGGTCTGGTTGGTGGTGGGCAATTGCTTTGTGAATCACATGTTTTGTGTGTGTACATATATACATACACATATACACATGCATACACATATACATATACATAATTATCATAACTGTTATTTCTCTCTTCCTTTACTGTCTTAGTAAATTGTTTTAATCTCAGCCTACCAATTCTACCTTTTTTTTTTTCTGATTGTCTCACCACCCTACTGAGAGGGGTTAGGGAGCAAATGGCTGTGTGGTGCTGGGCTACCTGCCAGGTAAAGCCACTACAGTCCTTGTGGAACATAATCTTAACTCAACAGGTAGAGATAATGACAAAATTGACAAGAATGTGTTAAAAAGGAAATCATTATGAGCAGCATAGTAGTTCAATAGCTGCTGGTAACAACACTGATCTTTTCAATCACAGTGTGGTATTACTTGCTTACAAGGTTGATTTTCCTAGCTACATCTGCTTTGTTTATCACCTCTAAGGGCTGGCCTAGCCTTCTTTATGGTTTTGTTAGTTTGTATGTAGCATGTGTTCATGTTTTTGTGGATTTAACTTGGTACTTGTACTCAACAGTGCCATCATTCTTGGACTTCTGGAAATTCACCACGGAAACTCTTCACAAGTACACTCTCTACTCCAGGCAAGCTAAAATAGTTGATGAAAACTTTAAATATGTCTGGGATATTCGAACTAGTACAATCTTATTACTATGTCTTCTGCATGTGTTTCTGGTTTTATTCGTGGCTAAGAAACTATTCAAAAATACCACCCAAATATCTACCCAGAGGCAGGATGGCTGTGGGTGGCCAAGCATGTGGGAGCATATGGGCAGGTATCAGTCACGATGATCACTTCCGATGGGAACTCACCCCTGAACAAGTGTGGAATCCTAAAATGCTATCAGAATGTTTTAAAACAGTATGCCCTGATCCTGGGTAGACTTACAGCTTGTTGCATTGCTCTGGGGCCTGGCCCACTATTATCAAACACTATCCAATACTATTCAGCACCCTCAGAAGGAAGAAAACACCTCTGTATCTGACCCAACCCCTGTGGCAGGCCCTGCAGCTGACCCAGCCCCTGTGAAAAGCCCTGCAGCTGAACAAACCCAAACTGATATCCATCACCCTTGCATACAAGGAGAACAGGAGGAAGAGACAGAGGTTATAAATGAGTCAGTAACCACCCAATTCCTATCCCTAGGTGATCTGTGAGATAAGCAGAAAGATTTCAGCCATCATCCAGGCAAACATATTGTCACCTGGCTGCTCTGATTCTGTATTAATGGGACTGATAGCCTGGATTTAATGGGTACAGATACCAGACAGCTGGACTCCCTCTCTAAGAAGTGGGCATTGACAAAGCAATTGAAAAAAAAGAAAATGGCTCTAGGTGCAACTCCTGTCCACTGTGAAGATAAGATAGCTCTACAGGGGCGATATTATGTGTCAGCCAGGCAAGTGGACCACCACTGAAAGAAGTATCCAGTATGAGAAGGAAGTAGCTGTACTAAAGCTAGTATATACTGTTGATTTAGTAGTTTAGTGGCTAGGGATGGTGATAGGAGGATGGTTGGACTAGATGATCTTGTAGTTCCTTTCCAATCTAATGTACCTATGAATCTATGATTTAAACAACAATCAATTAACCCAAAATCCAAATAGCATCAAGTGCATATGATCCATATGGTGGAAATTCGCATGAAGTTCACCATTGTTGCATGCCATCTCACTGGCAGTAATGAGGATGGAGAGGAACAAACAATGGATAAACTGGTTGGGAGGAAATGGGAGGACTACTGACCTCAACTGGTGAAAGGGATATTCCACACAGTATGGCATCATGTGAAAAGAACTATAAATCTGAGGAGATTTCTCAGATGGGGATCCACAGCTGCTCAGGGACTGGCTGGGCATCCATCACTGGGTTGTGAGAAACTGTTTTTTGTATAACACGATTTGCTTATATATACATATATACATATATTTGTTATTATTTATTTATTATTACTACATTATTATTGTTATCCTCATCATCAACATTATCACTGTTATTTCTCTCTTCTGTTTCTGTCTTAGCAAATAATTTTACCTCAACTTACAAGTTCTACCTTTCTTTTTTTCCTACCAATTATATCCCCCATCTCACTGGGAGGGAGGAGAATGGAAGGCCGTATGGGGTTCAGCTGCTTGCTGGGTTAAACCACAACATATAGGAGTAGGAGAAATGGAGAAGGGAACAGACCTGCTGAAGTCCTGATGGGATTAACAAGGAGGCAGCATCCAAAGAGCAGCAGCAGGGAGGTAAGAACCAATCCCAGACTGGATTAAATCTGGCATAGGCAGGAGCTGCTCTCCCACTCCAGCAGGAAGCAAAGTAGCATAGCTCATCTAAGAGCTGGAAACACTGCTGGTCAAAACCACTATCAACATGAGTGGAGTGCTTTGCTGAGAAGGAAGGAGAGAAACAAGATACCATGATTAGCAAAACATCCAGAAAAAAAGAAAATCTTCCCGAAGGGTGAGAAGGAAGAGTAAGAACCAGAGTTTCTTTTTTATATCTCTAATGGGACAAAATCAACTTTCACCTTCATCTGATGTTTGTTCAGACAGGATTCCTGAGCATGTGAGCTTAAGACATGCACACCAGTAGTTCTGAAGTTCATTTGAACTTGTTATTGATTTTTGGGGATAGAACGAGAGATCTTTACCTTTCCAGACTCTTCTTCTGGAATTAAATAAAAGAATGAATGTGGAGAATAGATATGCTGTAGCGGAACTGCTGTCAACAGTATTCTTTCCTGGACAAAAAAGCACCAGTTTGCAGAAGAAGTTTGCTGGGGCACTGATCCTACACAATTTGCATATGCAGAGTAAATATGTACGTATTTTCCCTCTCTTTCTTATCATTCTTTGGGCCTGGTCCACCAAGCAGAGCTTACATAAGTAGTGATAGAACGAGCAAAGGGAAGAAAGGAGAAGAATTCTTTTTAACTGAATTAAAACCAGTCCCACGTAAACATGAGTAAAATGGATGAATATGCATATGCTACTTTTCAGCTAGGATGAATATTTGGTTTGTCAGCTATTTGCCTACACATATTTAACACCCACAGAAGGCCTAAGGCAACAACCATACACTTTCTTCCTCTTGCTTTTTGCAGAGATCTTACAGAAACCCCGAAGGAGTTAAATTACTGCCATTATTATGCCATGAATGACTGATAGAAGTATCTTAATCTCCAAAGTGTTGGTTGATTTAATGTAAGCCAAAGTGTAGCTGGTGCATAACGGCTTAGGACTAATTCCTTTGGATCCTCAGTTATGGCCTTTGGGAAACGAGGAAAGTTGGCTTAAGTTTCTTATTTTGTAATTTCCTTCTCTGTTATGTGGATCAAATTGTGATCCAAGTTATAACTAGGTGTGGATAACTTACAGATAAGAGAAAACAATTCTTTCTGATTCCTCTGTCTTCCTGCCCACCTGTTTGAGCTAGGTGGCAAATTAGTTTGATTTGGATTTGGCTATTCAACAAGAGTAGCATATACAATTCTAAACCAAAATATCTTCTGACTTTTGTCTTTGGACACAGAAGATAAGTGTATTTATGTTTAGGACATTGCATTCTACTTCAGTGAAATCGTTTAACACATGGCTTATTGTAAGTTGGATGTAAGTTTGAAGAAAATCCTGATCCTATTGGAATCAATGGTAAAAGTAATTCCCATATGAATTGAATTTTAAGAGAGAGAGTGAAATCCTGTTTCGTCCACACCATCTCAGTAAGGACTACAGCAAATCTATAAAGATCTGTAGCCATAATGGTGTGATGCCTGGGTAGCAAGACACAGCCTCTTAGAAATATGAATAAATCTTTGTCAAAGAAAGGCACATTGCAAAACTCTTTTCTTCACCATCCAGCACACTCCTTTTAGGATATAACACATCTGCTTGACTTTGTGAAAGGGGTTTATGCATCTATATATCTGAGGATCATTTGGAGAGCTAATAGTTATTGAGACTCCTGTGTTTCAATCCTCACTGGCTTATCCTGTCTGCCTTTAAAACACTTGATAGGCCCTGGACTATATGACTATCTTGATATGATGGTTTCCTAATATATCTCTGGCATCATGGATAATTTGATGTTTAACAGAAATCAAACAGGCATGGTGCCCTTTTCTTTTGACTGCAACATGGGGGAGGGACATTACTGAAACAAGAAATTGAGGGAAATGGGGATGATACAGCCCAAATGAGTTGTATTAAGAGAATGGGGTACTCTGTGTTGTACTGGGTGCCATGATGACAAGGAGCAGTAGTCTATTTTGACAGCTTCCAAAGCCTAGGGTGAGCAAGAGCTTCTATTGTTGATTAAAAAGGAATGTTCTGTTTATGTCATTATTTTAGAGGAAATTTCAGAAGTGTACTAGCAACTCCAACAGTGGTGAGATGTTCAATATTAGCACAATTATTCTACAATTGTTAAAAAACTAATATTTTACAAGAAAAGAATCTACCCAGTATAATGGTATAGTACAGACTAGAGCAAAGAGACTTTGTTATTTGAATTCCTAGACACTGCCTATTTCTAAAGGACATAGAAACTACTATTTTTAGCTACTAGATTAAATCACTTAATTTAAAAATGTACAACACCAACAACAAACACCTTTTTTACTTCAGAGGTTTTCAGTATTGTATTGTTTCATTACACTTCATCAGCTGAGATAACAATTTGAACGGTGAATCTTTTTCCTCCTACCCTATCACCAAAGTGTCAGTGTGAACCTACTTTAATAAATAGTTGCAATATTTAGAATATATCACTCAATACTATATACATTAATGAATTTTTGGCCTGTTTTTCCCTTTTGCTGTAAAAAGGAACTGTATTTCCTTGCTCTTTACATTGGTTTGGCTTCCCTAATTTAAATAACATCTAACTTCAACTCCTGACATTTCAATGTGACAATTTTTAACCTAGGAAGATGGTGAAACATGTGCAGAAACCCAAGTATTAGCCAGACTGATCCCCTCTGTACATGAAATGAGCATTCTATAAATACACACCCCGTTTATTGATCTCCAGACTTCTCTCATTCTTATACTGGAAATAACTATACGAAAAATTCACTTATCTGTGTGTAATCACAGGACTTGCCCTGAGGCCTGAAGAATCAGAACTGTAACATTATTGCACAAGAAAGTACGGCAGAAGAGGAGTAGAGTAGAGAGTAGAGTAGAGTAGAGTAGAGTAGAGTAGAGTAGAGTAGAGTAGAGTAGAGTAGAGTAGAGTAGAGTGGAATGGAATGGAATGGAATGGAATGGAATGGAATGGAATGGAATGGAATGGAATGGAATGGAATGGAATGGAATGGTTCAGTTGGAAGGAACTTTCAAGGATCATCTATTTCAACCAGCTGATGACTTCAGGGCTGAGCAAAAGTTAAAACATTATTGAGGGCATTGTACAAATGCCTCTTGATCGCCTACAGGCATGGGGAATCAAGCACTTCGCTAGGAAACCTGTTCCAGTTCTAACCACCCTTCACGCTAAAGAAACATTTTCCAATCCTCAGTCTTATCCTCCACTGGAAGCTTTGTGCCATTCTGCTTCTGCCACCAGTTCCCAGGAGCAAGGCCCACCACCTCCCTCTGCTTCCTCTCCTCTGCAGGGACCTGCACAGAGCAGTGAGGTCACCTCTTGTTCTCCTTTTCTTCAGTGTGGACTACCCAACATCCTCAGCCTCTCCTCTCAGGACATGTCCTCCAGCCTTGTCTCCAGCTTTGTTACACTGCTCTGGATGCTTTCAAGAATGTTAACATACATTTTGTATTGTGGAGAAAAGAACTGCACACAATATTCAAGATGAGGCTGCACCAACAATAAACATAGTGGGAGAATCTCCTCTTTTACTCAGCTGGCTATGTCTTCTTTAATGAGGACAGATGATGAAACATCTTGCAGATACAAAGGTTGAGGAGCCATGTCTTTCAAGGCCCTTGTTAATACCCCATGTCCAATGCTCCTTACTTCCTCCCATGGGTTTCATGTGGACCATCACAAGTAGAAATTATGGACAGAGATCCCCTGCTATTCACCTGCCTTTCATTACTCTTTTTTCATTAAGGCCAGATGGAGATCAGAGTATTCTTTGCCCCATTCTTTTCATCATTAAACTGCTCTGAACGCTTGTTTTGCACTATTAAATCCAGATTCTTGACTGTTCTCAGGCACTTCCTAGGTCATCTTTTAACTCCCTGTGAACACTAAGTTCACTAACCCCAGCTTCAGCTACTTCTGTGTATAGAAAAGGCAATCACTATATTTGAAATGTGTCAACAGATGCAAAGATTTACGTGAAATTGCAGTATCATCACCCCTAGTTAATGAAACATTTGCAGTAATTAAAAAGTGGTAATGTAATAGATTAGGAGCACATGTCTTTATTATGTACAACTATTACACTTGAAGCTTGATTTAATGTTTTACTACATTCTACATTTTGGAAGCCTAACACAAAATTAAGAGTCAGGGCTGCTGTTTGAAAAGTCTTAATGAATGGATGCTATTACCTTAATCATCTTTTTACCTTTTATCATTTTATCATCTATATTATCTATACTATCAATATATTGTAGGTATTGTTATAACCCCATAAAGATATGAAACTCGATACATAGGGCATTCTGTAAACAAGCATTTCATTAACATAGAGCTCTTTTCTTCCTTTTTCTTTTTTTTTTTTAAACATAGTCCCTAGGGAATAACTGTGGCATTCATTTTGCAAGACATGCTCCACTGAGGTCCACTGCCCAGCTCATAGGACCCAGGGGTCTTCCTGCCCATGTCAAAACACCACAGCTTCAGAAACAGCTGCTGAGCTCTGCATCACAGTGTTTTCAGGCCCTCCTGCCCAACAGCTATCCAGCATTTCCCGCTTTAGATGAAAAGTATCAAATGGAGCATGCAGAATAGAGAAGACAGTCTTTGCTGTGTATCTTATCTCCAGATGGGACCTTTCAGTCTGTTTCTTGGAAAACCCTTGGGGAAACAAAGGCTGAAAGGAGTGAGGAAAAACCCACACCAGGGCTAAAGGTGAGGCATGGAGAAACAAGCTTGCCTGAGACATGGAGCAATTTCATAGAAACACAGAATCATAGTATCATAGAAACATTAAGGTTGAAAAAGACCACTAAGACCATCTAGACCTACCACCATCCCATCACCACCATGCTCACTAACCCACATCCCTCCGTACTACATCTACATGGTTCTTGAATACCACTTCCCTGGGCAACCTCTTCCAGTGCCTCACTACTCTTTCTGAGAATAATTTTTTCCTAAAACCCAACCTGAACCTCCACTGTTGATAGTTACCATGGCTTCTCCAACTTCTGACACTGTTCTTTGATCAATAGTAGAAGAAAGCAGTTCTCTACGTGCTAACTTAATGTTGGCTTTGTCCAGAAACTTTGCTGCTGGACTGCTAAAAAATCTCATTTTGGTACCAAAGGCAAAGATGAAGGTGCTTCAACCTACAGCTACTTCATACTCCTCTTCAGCTTCTAGATTTGCAGCTGAGGAACACTACATGTAAGCATTACTAGTGGTAGCATGTCATCTTCATTAGTGGTAGCTCTCATCTTCAGTCTCCATTTAAATGTGTTTGCTCAATCTTACCTGTGCTTCTGCTTTCCTGCACTGCTCCGTACAGCAGAAAGCAGGCCAAGATAAAGTTATCATTTACCTCACCAAAAAACGTATGCTTTCTGAGCTACTTCAGAGAATTTGGATATTGATTAGATGGGAGTATGCTCCCAGAAAGCTGCAAAGCTTGGGGATCTGCTAATGGAATATCAATACCGCAAAGCTTGCAGGCTGAAAAATCAGGATATGCACCTAAAGAATCCTGTGGGATTGCTGTACTTGCTTTTGATATCTCATTATATTTTGAACATCTGGCTTGCTATTATTTTTAACTCTTTCACTACCCCTTTCCTAAGGGGAAAATTTTTGGTAAAATCTACCAGAAGCTGAGCAAATATGTTCTGTGATTCCTGAAAGAGGTTGGGGCGATCTGCCTGTTTGGAGGCTGCCCCTTAATACTGCTGTAACCTAGATGCACAGAGAGGTTTTACAGCTGGTGAACTGTTTCAGTGTATCATCTCTTGTGTGAAGACAATGACGACTTTCCACTCCTGTTTTTGGAGGGCTGACAGATGAAGCAGCCACAGATGTTCACTAAGATTTAGCCCATATCCCTGGACCTAAGAAGTTCTCTGAAGAAATATGTGTCATTTCAGTTTCTTCTGTGGAGAATTGAAGAAAAAGAGGACCATACACGTTCCTTTCATTCTTCCAGTAACCCAGATGCAACTGTTTCTTGAGAACATTATGATTTTGGAGAGGGGGCAGATACCCCTGCTGTTTACATTCATCTCTACTCAAGGGGCAGCAAAATTAAGAATTTTTATGAAACGTCAACAACTTGGGAAGTTCTGGTTCCTGCCACCACCAGGAAGAAGGTAGAGATCTTCTTGCACATTGAATGACTTGATTACTAAACACAGACTGTTTACCGTAAACAAGGATCAGTGTGGTTTGGTGGATAATTAATCTACTGGTAAGTCTATCTAACTGCAGCTCACCTCCTTCCTCTACTCTCTAATTTCTGGCTCTACTCTATTAACTTTACTCATATTTAGTGCATTTATGCTTTTTACTCTCTATAACTGGTTTCAGTCAGTAGCAGGTCAGAATCCTTCCTAATTCCTCAGAGTAGGCTTGTGAATACGAATGTCTTGCTGGCTTGGTTTTATTCTGTTTTCTCTCCTCCAGTATGGAACAGTTCTGCCTCTGAGCTGCAAGGATGAAGTGCTTGTTACTACAGCCCTGCCTTACAAATGTATTTGGTTTTAAGTAAGTCTTATTATTTTACACTTTCTCTTACCTGGTAATGAACTGCTGTGATAGTGGGGCCTGTATAACTACCAATAATGTCATCTAAACATGCCTCTTCAAGCAGATTTGAATCTCCTTTTATCCTGATGGTAAACTCCTCGATATTTGGGGTTTCTTTTTATTTGAACCAAATATTTGCCACATCAAATTATTCTGGGGGCATCCAACCCTGATCAGGGCAGGGTACCATGCCTGAATGAGGTCACACACTATCTCCCACATCACCAGCATTAGGGTGATCATATTAACCTGGATCTGAGAAACCCCACACAACCCTGCCCACACTCCTTACACGCCTCCATCTCCTGGAAGGGAAACAGCCAAAGGCCTGAAATTAGTCCAACAAGGAAAGAATCTGTGTGCAGTTGTTGCAACAGTTTCCATTACAAAGAGAGAGCACGGAAGTCATCCCTGACATACTACAGTAGTTCATGAATGCCAGATTAACAGATGTAAACATGTAATGCATCAGGTTATCTCTAGGTACTCACCCTCTTGGTATCAGCTTCTGTAAATTACCTGGCAGCTTCTGAAGGTATTAGAGCCTTTCTCTGTTGTGTCTCTAGTAATATTAAGTCTGAAATGACTTTCTTATGCTTTTAAAAATATCCTAGATCCTTTTTCAAATCTGGCTTAAGTTAATAGGAATGGGCTTAAGTGGTTTGGTCAAGCTCTGGAAACTTCAAAAAGAGCACTGGAACAGACTGCCCAGAGGGACTGTGGAGGCTCCTTCTCTGGAGATATTCAAAACCCACCAGGACTCTTTCCTGTGCGACCTACTGTAGTGAATCTGCTTTGCAGGGTGTTGGTCTGGATGATCTGCAGGGGTTCCTTCCACCCCCTAAGATTCTGTGATTCCATGAAAAACTTGCTAGAAATTATTTGAAACTACTTACATTTATTAAATTATTATGTGGTTGTCAGGTGAGGCAGGTGAGGATGGCAAGTGAGGGCCCCCTCAACAAATGGCCAGTGTGCAGCAGCAGCTTCTGACCCCTCTTCTTCCCCATGGGGAAGCCATGCTCAGTAACCACCACTGTGGTGTGGCTACAACTCAGGCACAACAACCACCTCATTTCTTCCATTACGAGATGGGAGACCAGTTATGTCAACGGTTTACANATGCACTACATGATGTTATGATGTGGAATACCAGTACCAAAAATCATAAAACTATGACAAGTTATGAGGTCCACAGATCAGGGGTAAGTGTGTTTCTATGGCCCGCATCCCCAGCCTCCTCCTCAGCTGATGGGATTGAGATGAATACTTTTTAGGGTCAAGAAAATATTGCTTTGCTAGAGGATCCCAGTCAGCTTGCTCCTGGGATGGACACAAATGGATAAATGACACTGATAGTGTCTCTGCCCTCAGGAAACTCACTGTCAAGAGTTTAAACCAGGGCTACTTAATAGATTTTCAGCCGTGCCTCCTGATGGGTAATTTTACAATTATGATTTTATGATTAGGAAGGGAGTGCATAGCTTTCTGCTTTGCCAGGCTACTCTTTCTCATCACAGCACCTCCAGAATAGGGATCTACAGCCTCTACCCAGGACATGGGGAGAATAATTAAGAAAACAAAACAACTGCAGAAAGGTGGAAAGAGATAGAAGGTATCTATACTCCAAGGAACTTTTATTAGACAAAAAAAAAAAAAAAACAAGCACAGTAGTAGTTACTAGAGGTAAAGGTTACAGCTCTGACAAAACTCCATGCACTTTGAAGACTTTGCAAGGGCAGAAGGAGCACTTAAGAATGGAGATAAGGGCTTTTACGTAGTATAGTATTCAGGTTGGTCTCTGCTCATTTCTACTTGTTGCCAAACTGAAAAGTAATCTTATAATGGGATATTTCTAATGTAGAAGTTCCACACAGAAGCTTCTTAACATTACACATGTAATGTTTTCTAGCCAGCCTTTGTTTCACAATTCATGGTTTCTGACAACACCTTTACTTCGAAACATCCTACACATCTCTCTAGTTCTTGGATTTATGATGTGCTGAAGTGGTTTTTGTACTATTATTTTTGGAAATGTGAGGTTGGGGAAAAATAAACTGCACATTAAGGCTACATTTGAGAATGACTACTTGCCATACTCTCCTCAAAGAGGAACTCTCCTAACAAACACATGCTCAGGAGTAGGGAGGGAGCAGTAGATCCAACCATGAAGCATCGTGGTTGGTAGGAGAGAATTGTTCCAGCCAGAAAGTGAAACAATTCCTGTATTTCTGCCAAAACAGTTGCTTGATGTGTGCTCCCTAATAGCTCATAATGATCCACAAACAAGCTTTTAAAGTAAGGATAAGGACACACGTGCTTATAATATTCATAGATGGAACATCCAGAGAATTGAACAAAGAGCCAAAGAATAGCTCAGCTAAAGGGAGATGCAGTGTGCTCCCCAGCACTCTGCTAATTAAAACAATGAGTCTCCGAATTACAGTATTTCTGCTTCTTGGGGTATTTAGACACTCAAACTCTTCCAAATAACTGTTCCTCCAATCAGTATGTTGGAAGAAAAATAGAGCCCTGATCCCAGAAAGTGATGCACATGAGTGGTTCCCTCTCTCCATGAATCCAGTGGATATTTGCACAAGAAGTGAACTCAGCTGGGCCTACAAGATGATCTTGTAGGTCCTTTCCAACCTAATGCATCTATGAATCTATGAATCTATTTGTTTAGGATAACATAAATCCTATAATAGCGTGGACTGTAATTATTGAAATATAGAATATTTGACCCACAGCAGCATCTGTTCAATACAGCTGTCACAAGTGGTCTGCTTCAAACCTGCTGAAACCTGCACCTCCCTTTGACTTGGGTGGCCTTTGGTTTCTGCCCTCTCTGTCCATTTTCCATTTAACCTTTTCTTACAGTTTTTAAAGATAAGGCTGTTTATTCTTGCACTAAAACAAATTTTAGAATTAAATCAGTGGCTATCCAAAGCACTTACCTAATACTTTCTATCCACATATATCAATCATATTAAGAGTAGGAAACATATGTGTTTTGTATCCACTTTTGGCCACTGGAATAACAGAAACGCTCAATGTCCAGATGAGACACCCTAGGTCAGGGCAAGTCAGTGGTTTAGAAAGATATTCAGGTCTCCTTAATTTCCCAAGTTTTATCCACAAGAGAATGTTGCCTTTTATATGAAAGAAACAACAACAAAAAAAGAGCTTTTATTCATTTATGGGTAGTAAAAACACAAGTACCCTTGAGGATGACAATAAATTATTAGCCCAAATCTCATGGAAGGTTTTTATGCTGTATGATTTGCAACATCCAGCAAAATTCAGCACTTACAGCATTAAGTAATAGAGAGAAATTAAAAGCTATAAGAAAAAAAAAAAGAGGAACAAAAAAGTGTTTTTTGAATAACATATGGGAAGGAAACATGAATCAGTGAGGCAGGAAGATGCTAGCAAAAATACTGCAAAGGACTGGAAGGATGAAGTCTCTTACGCCAAGGTGATGAATTTATATTAATTTATTTATAGCAACAACTGTTACCCAGGTTGGAAGGTGCATACCCATACACACAAAGAGAAAAACTTCATAAAATATGCTTTAGCTTGAGATAGTTACTTATTGCCTTAATTCATACAAACAGTTCCAATGCAGGACCCTTGTCAGCCACACTCCTGCAAGCCACTGATAGGCCAAATCCATGCTCTTGTTCTCCATATGTCCTGTAGCATAAAGTGCAGCATAATTGCATTGATTAACTCCACAACCACCAATGCAATATGCATATAGGTGCAGCTGTTTAGAATACACCTCCATATGTGTCACCTCTAGAAATACGTGAACGACAGGCTAAGTTATACCAGACCTAGAACTGTAGCAGAAAACCTGTATGGAAATAAATTGCTCTGTGGACTCAAGCCCAGAGGACACAAACTTCTCATTCAGGCAATGAAAACCAGCCTTTCAGGTAGGGCACTGAACTCAAGAGACTCAGGTTCAATTTTCCAGCTGTTCAGCCACAGATTTTTTTTATTCCAAGCAGGTTATATAGACACATCAAAACACAGGTGCAGACAAATCAAAGGCCGTGAAAATTATCTCCCGACATCCTATACAAGAGGTCTTTAATGCCAGAGTTTCTCAGAAACCAGAAGATGCTTCAGGCAGCCACTGAAGCACCAAATGATCTATCTTTGGTCAGCTGCCTGGTGATGAGGGAGCTATAAACTGGAGTAAAGGCATTGGGAATTTATCCCAAGAGTCACATATTTCTTTATTACTAATGTGAGTCAGTATTTAATTCACTTTGATGTTAGGAACCATTCTGGAGCCTGAGCTGTTTTCCCCTGTGTTAATAGAGGGACTCCCATAGCCACCACTGGATACGCAGCGGGGCCTGGTGCACAAACAACCAAGGCATGTTTTTCATTACTGAGCATGTTATTCACTCTTTGTGCTGACACTGATTTCATGACAAAATTCAGAAAGGAGTTATGTAGAATATCATTTGAGTTCATGTCTCTGGAGGTGCATGCAAAAAAGCCACTAATGGCACATCCTGGCATCATGCATCACTTTCCCCTATTAAAAAAAAAAAAATTGAAGTGTTTTCAGTACATTTCCAACCACTTTTGACCCATCTGGTTCCAGAGGGAAAAGAGCAATGGAAAACAGAGCCATTTAGAGGAAGGGCTGTACTGGTACATTTGGAGGAAAGGTTACCAGGCCAGAACATGCAGTTGCCTTTTATCTAAAAGGGAGATTTCCTTGCTAATGCAAGCAGGCAATTACAGCTAATTGAAATGGGTTGGAAATTCCAGCCTAAGATCATTGCTGGATATTTTTGTGAAGGCGTGTGGTATGTTGTCACACTCAGCTTACACTGTAGATGTTTATTCATTCTAGCCCTTCATGTAAATCTCATTTAAAACGTTGCACATGTTAGAAAAGCATAGTGATAACAGATCCACTATATAGAGATGTTTTACATATAGAAATTTTGGCAGCTTTAGAGACCAAGTTAAGTAAAATATTACAGTTTTTTTCCTACCCAGAAGTTTCATGTCTGGGTTTATATGCCCTCAAAGTTTGGCCAAATGTCCTTTATTGTCCTGCTTCACTTAAATATTTAAAGATGTTTATACTTAAGAACAATTACAGAAATGACAAGCTGAGGCAGGGTGGGACACAGTGTTTAAGAAGAGTACTTCAGTGTGCCAAATTTTGAATTAAATACTTTTCTGCTTTGGAAAAACAACAATAACTAATCAGTTGTCACACTGAGAGGACAAAACTAATAGTCATTAAAATAATAGACTAATCCTAGCAGGATTTTAAATTTGCTGTTTCTGCAATATGATGCATATTGACAAAGAAGTCCAAAGCAGCTAGACTGTGTAATTCACATCATCTTGCCAACACTCTCAACACATGTAACAATTTATCTTCCTTCTAGACATCGTTGATTTTTGTACATTTGAGTCTCATATTAATGAGACAAAGAATTCAAAAAAATCTGAGTGGGGTTCTTAGCAGATCAATTGAAGGAAAAAAATATACAGCTTTTTCACAAGGAAAATATGCTATTTATCTAGATAGCAGCACTGCAGAAGTTCTTGTATACACTAAAATGAAAGCTCAAGAAGCACATATTAACATTCACCTGGATACAGCACAAAGACAGGATTTTTTTCCTCTCTCTTACAGGCATTCCCTTCAGGTTCTTGTAAACCAATCGAGAAGTTTCAGGAGCACAGTGAATCCTCACAAGTTAAGAAGTAAGACTTAGAATTACTTTTACTTGTTCTAACAGCAGCATTCTCTGACACACCAGACATACCCAAAACAAAACGAAATCCTTGCTGGCACACTGTTCCTAAAGCCATCCAATTCCCCACAGAGTATATAAGCACCTATGTACCCAGATGTACCCAGAACTAGTCCCTCAGGATATCTTGGTGGCACTGATATCATGCATCATTGCCATAATGCTAAAATTCCAGTGAGCTCCCACTTGCAAATCATGGGTTTCTTCAGCAATTACAGAAATCGAGGAGGCCCAAGGACCTAGTTTCAATGCTAAGGGGAACGGGTTTTACAAGGTACAGTTCAGGGAGAGCAGGAAACAAGGCAAGGCTGAATGTGGCTCTGGGCAGCCTGGTCTAGTGGTTGGTGACTCTGCCCATGGCAGGAGGGTTGAAACTAGATGATCTTTGAGGTCCTTTCCAACCCAGGCCATTTTGAGATTCTGTGAAAGATGTAATGGAGGTCTTTGCTGGAAGGAGAGTGCCTCACCAAGGGTTCAAATAAGCTGAGCTAAGGAAAAGAAAGTCTATTTGCGCTGGCATAGATAAATAGTTGGCTGAAAACTAAGGAAAAAAAAAAAGAGTGTGAAGATAAAATACAAGTTTTTTGATGGATAATTGTTACCAGAGCAGTCCTACAAGATCTGCACAGGGATCTGTTCAGTTCAAAATAGTAAAAAGTGATGTGGAAAAGGTTAAAACTAAGACAATGAAGACCACAGATGACATAAAATTATTTGCGATAATGAAGGCTGTAAGTGACTCCAAACAGCTATGGAAGCATCTCAATTCTGAGTGATGAGGCAATAAACTCACAAATGAAATTTAATGAAAATCACAAATGAAATGTCAATAAATGCAAGTAAGGCACATGAGGAAGAAAAAAACAGCTATCCATATGACTATACACACAATGATAAACTCTAAATTAGCTATTTGCTCGGGGAATCAGCTATCACAACTCTAGGAAGAGACTGGATAGTCATTATGGATAGTGCTTTGAAAAGTCAGCTCCATGGCAGACAAGTGGCAAATATCGCATTGCGAATTATTAGGAAAGGAACTGAAAATAATACACATGCAGAACATGTTATAAATTTATGGTGTGTCTGTATCTTCAGTACTGCTGGTAATTTTATTTACCTCTTTTTCAAAATGATATTAGGTCAGAATATTTCTGCATGGAAAAAGATGATGGGGTGGGTATGTGAAAAAACAGTCGTGTTCAAAGGGCCTCTTTATTAGATAATTTTTTACTAATACTATCATTCAATACTAAATATTTTCTAGGAATTGAGAGAAACTCTAGGAAAACTCCATATAACTTCTGTCTCTCCACCTCTCTTGTTCACAGCAAAAGCTTTTTACTTCCTGGTAGCTGTTTGAGGCCTAAAACATTTGCCTTGCAGCACTGTTGACCCTGGAAGCAAGCAGGACCAAAGAACCTAGCTCTTCTTGGGGTGTGCACAGAGGTGAATACCTACTTCTCACCAGAGCCCAGGCCAGGCAGGGCAACTGCCAGAAGCATAATGTAGGATGGAAGGTATCCTTCTCTATGGGGTGCACAGAGCAAGTAGGAAGAGGAGATCCTGGTCCTAAGAGGAGTTCAGTGTATTTGAATAGGCTGCTCAGAAGTTCTGAGGGACAAGCAACTTTGTAAGGCAGTAAAAGCCCAGGCTTTGCTGGATGCTGGTATGCAAGGATTTGGTGGAGGCAGTAAGTTACACTTCAAAGAAGGAGAGGGGGAGCTGCTTTTATTTATGAAAAGTCTAAGAATCAAGTTTCATGGGCATGTGTGGTGGAAAAAGACATGGGCAAAGATATTATAATACTGTCAAAATCACTGTGACAAGTTCTAAAGACCAGTGGGGTTCATAAAGGAGCAAATAAGTGGGCCAAGTGTGTCTTAGAAAAAATTATATCTGTTCTTCAGTTCACGTAGAACTCCCTGTATTTTCTTCTGCTTTCAAAGCACAAGTCACTACAGACCATCTTGGAACCTAGTATGTCTATCATACCATTACTATGCATTAGCATCCCCGTGTAGAAGATCACCTTGGTGAGTGGGCATGATTTGTACATCAGAAAGCAGAATTCTATTATGCCCCTGTGCTACCAATGATCCCTTCCTAGTTTCCTTTACAGAAAGCTGTAGGAACACCTAATTAGACTCTTGAAGTACGTTTAATTGGAAAAGTACTGATTTACATGGAATCTCTCCATTTCAACCTTTGAACTGGAGTTCTTACAGTAATGTGCTTGTTGATTTTGATGCTGACACCAAAGGGGGCAAAATCATGCTGCTAAATGGTAGTCTAAGAAACACTGACTTTGAACTTGCACATGGTTTGATTGAAAGCCAAAGGCATAAGTCTTGTTAAGTTCAAGCTGACTCTCTCTAGTCTACTTTCCTTAAAGAGGGGTTAGGAGATGTTTGGTCACCAGAACACATGCACACTTTCATTGAAACACTGAATGAGATTTTAAAAATAAACAACTGAAACCCTCTACAAGCAGGCTGTTACACCTATCTATCTATCTTTCTTGCCAGTTAAAGAGAGTCCAACTGAAGTTCTTGGTGTTTCTCCACAGACTGCATGGGATTGATAGTTATAAGGACAAATAGATTCACTGATAGATACATTGATATGTCTGCATCAGTTCCTGTCTTGTAAAGGTCTTCACAAATAAACTAAATGCTGTTATGACTGCCTGTACAGGCACAAAAGTCTGACAATTGTGTCAATACAATCAAAAAGATTATGCCAAACTGAGCAACTTAAAATGCACCTTCTCTATATGGACAAACCCAGACTTGATTATGCACATTGCATGCTTTATTTCATAGTGATTTCTTTCTCTTGTTCTTTAATCTGTCAACCTGTTAGCTAGAAAAGGCTAAGAAACAATGTTGGAAGAAAATTCCTTTAAATATTAATATATATATATTTGTGTGAGTAATTGCTGCAGTCAGAATCACCTTGGAAAAAATGCTCCAGATTCTGGAAAATAATTGCCATTGCATAGAGAGTAATGACATGACTGTGTGTCTTATCTAGTAGCTGAAATCACCGTTGTGACCCAATTAGACCATCCAGATAAGGAGTGGAGAGAATCCTCTTTCTTGAAGTTGCAGAATGCATGTATGTTTGAGGGAATTCATCAGGAAAGAGGGTGTGGTATCTATCCATTTGCCATTGTAATTTCTAGGGGTGACAAAGCTTGATTTATTTCTGCAGTGTAGCTACTACTTGTTTTCCCACATGTTTTGTATGGGAATAAAATTCTTCAAAATGGACAGTTACACTTTTACCACGTAACAGTAACAGAAAATATATAGTCAAAGCTAAGGTATGTTCATGCTGTAGCAACATAACTTCCATACTATGGTTACTCTTGTGGTGTGTTTTTCATCTCCCAGAAAGAATTTGCTTGAGTTGTACAAAGCCCTTCATTTTCCCTCTCTGTTTTACTCTCCCTTTTCTCATAATAGTGTGGTTATATAGTGGGAAACATACCATACAAAAGAGCCTCAAAATGAGGTTCTGCTTCAAAGATATATTACAGCAATACTCCAGGAGAGCGAGCTGCCAATTACATAGTGGGAAGACTTGGTGATAGGTCTTCTTATTCAAAACGTGATGGGAGAAAAAAAGAGCCAAAGCATGGATCCTGCACTGTTGGAGAGGGCAGCTCAGCCAGTGAAGGGGGAACTGCTCATCTTGCCCTCTGCCAGGAAGCAGTAGGAAAGCTTCTGGTAATGCTAAAATTGTTTTTTCTTTTTCTTTTTTTATCTAGAAGAAAGATTTTCCACAAAAGGTTAAGTTTTGCACCTACTTTAGCACAGGTTGAATGATCCAGATGAATACCCTTGTGTTAGATAATTCAGAGACAATGGAGAAAATCCACATTTTTCAACTGCAGTATCTTTTTATGTAGTGGTGGAAAACCACACATTCTTTGGCTCCACTAAAAACTTGAATCTCATTTAAACTAATGTTTCTCACACCTGCAAAAAGCTACAGATAAATCCAGTGAACACATGCTGTTCATGATGCTCTTTCTTTAAATAAAAAGCAGTGGGGTTGTATACAGTTACTGTTGCTTTGCCTCTGAAAGCACTATGACTCATTAAAGATGCTAGAAGAGTTAGCAGAGAGTACTTGGCTCTGAAGCATGCCCAGGAGACTGGGATTTAATTGCTTCCCATCCCAGATCTCCTGAATCTTTCCATACTTTTGCCACTCAACAGTTCTTCCTCCATTATATCAAGATAGCACTCCTATCTTCTGGGATGCTGACCAGGACAAATATGTTAAAAAATGAGGTACTGTGGCACAGAGAAGTGAATTTATAAAGGAGTATAAGAAGGATGGCCTATTATTTATTGCAACATGCACAATTCTTGGCTTCCAGGAGCACCTGTACTGAGTGGTATCTCACATTTTGCAGATGGGAGCAGAGTGATCAGCCCAAACACCCTCTTGGAACAAGATCTGTAATACATCAAAGGTATCAATCAATGTAATGCTCTTCTGTCTGCCTTAAACTCCACATGTAATCTTAACAAGAGTGTAGTGTCAATGGACTTCACTGAAAGGGATCAGGACAGTGCATTGGATACTTAACTGGAATAAACCATAATATACCTAGTGAAAGTATATTGTATTACAGTAGTCAAAGATCTGGTCTAAAGTTCAACTGATTGAGTGTATACTTAATGTCTAAACAGTTGAGGCAAAGGTACTCCTAACTGTTAACACAACTGTGAAAATGAAATATTTCTACCCAGGTAGAAGCAGGCAAGTTCATGGATAGAAGGATTATCTGCCATATATATTGACTGCAAAAATCCTACACTGCTTCCCATCTTCCGTCTCCTTATTTCATAAGCAGAATAGGAATAATAACACAACAGCACTCATGGAAACAAACAGCAGGAGAATTCAGTTTTTCTTTTAACAAATAAATATATAAATAAGGAAAATGTCTATGAAGAATATTTATTGAACTGAAAAGCTTTTCTTCAGTGATCCATACAAAGTGATACACGGAGCAGTTAACTAGGCTACAGGTCATGGAAAGTTCAGCTGAAACAAACGGCTGGGTAGTAGAATTTTGCTTCAGTGTTTAGAGCAACAATAGTAAACTTTAATAACAGTAAAGTGCTTAATACAAATATTGCCTTAACAAGATCTACAGATACAGGACTGCAGTCAATCACATGGTATTATATAAATGTGTTATAGATGCAAGGGACAGGAATACCTTATTCCAGGGAACTGCCAGCACACTACCACGTTAATTTAGCTCTCTCCTAACTACTATTCTGTGCAGTTCAAAATATGGAGAATGTATATATATTCCCTCTATTTCTTCTCTAAAATATCATACCACCATTAAGTGAGTGTGCCATGTCAGCAGTAGGGCAGTTATTCACACTTTGATGGTAGTTACTGGACTGTGTCTCTCCTATTCTGTTTTCAGCCCTTTTTTGCCAAGTCCACTTTTAGCAAAAATGGTGGCTCTGCATAGATTAATCAGCAGTTTGATTGAAACAACTTCTGTCATAGCAAAAGATGCAGAAAAGTACTGAGACAATTTCTGTGCCTCACAGCTTCACAAATTCCCTCTGTTTTCAGCTAATGCGAAATTTTATGAGACCTAACTATTCCACAAGAATATTTCTCTCTTCCAAATCTGTTCCAAAGGACTGTAAGTAATTTCACAACTACACCCCACTCCCCTGGGTAGACACTACCTTCTGAGCTCTTTATGTCAGTGCAGAAGTGCTGCAAACTTCGAAAGATATGGATTTGAAGCGTGGATAAGGAATTGGTTGGATGGTGGCAGCCAGGGGGTGGTGGTCAACAGCAATCTGTCCAGGTGGAGGTCAATGATCACTGGTGTCCGCCAGGTGTCTTGGGAACGCATTGAGAGCAGCCCTGTGGAGGAAGTCTTTGGGGTTCTCGTAGATGAAGAGCTGGACATGAGCCAGCAGCGTGCTCCTGCAGCCTGGAAGGCCAACAGTATCCAGAGCTGCATCAAAAGTAGAGTGGCCTGCAGGGAGAGGGGGGTGATCACCCTTCTCTGTTCTGCCCTTGTGAGGCCCCATCTGGAGTACTACATCTGGACTTGAGATCCTCATCCCAGGAAAGATATAGAGCTGTTTGAGCAGGTCCTGAGGAAGCCCACAGAGTCAGTCAGAGGGCTGGAGCACTTCTGATATGAGGATAGGTTGAGGGAACTGGGTTTGTTTAGCATGGAGAAGAGGAGGCTTCAGAAAGACCTAATCGTGGCATTCCAGTACTTGATGGACTGATTTTTATATTCTGATAGCAATGGGACAAGGGGAAATGGTTTTAAACTGAAAGAAAAAAGACTTAGATTAGATGTGAGGGGGAATTTTTTTCACTCAGATTGTAGTGAGGCAGTGGTACAGATGCCCAGAGAAGCTGAGGTGCCCCATCCCTGAAGGCACTCAAGGCCAGGTTGGATGGGGTGCTGGGCAGTGGTTGGAAGCCCTGCCCATGGCAAGGGGGTAGAACTGGATGTTATTTAAGGTCCCTTCCAAGCCAAGCCATTCTATGATTCTATGATTCTATGGTTCCCTGCAGCATCTCCACATCCATGGCTTCAAAATCAAAAACATATTATTCTCTTCAGGCCTTTCAGCAGTTCTGCCACATCTTCTATCACTGTGTGAGCTGCCCCAGGCACCCACATGCAAATTCCTTGGACATCTCGTCTCGAGTCCTCTTTCATCCAGTTGAGAATGGAAATAGGTGTTAAATAACCATACCACAAATGCTAATGAAAAATAGTACAATGTCCCTTTTATCCCAGTTGCAATGTCTATGTTTGAACAGGTGTTGCTTTTCCATGTTCACTTAACTTCTTTACCATGAACTCCTTGTGCTCTATCCTGTTTTGGATACATCCAGAGCTAGGGTGAGCTTTTCTAGTCATAGTGACCAGGAATAGGTTGTTTACTAGATGCACTAGGTAACAGCCACAATAAAAAACATCCAATTTTGAGTATGGTTGAGGGGGAATTTGCTTCCTCTACTAGAAAAGCCTGGTCTCCCTAACATTATTCTCAAACTTTAAGAAACAGAGGACATTCCTGAGCATCCTGTGCATACTTAAATTATAACTTCGATGGTGTTTGCTTCTCTGCATTGTGTAACTTAAAATAAAAGCAACCATGATGAAATTGTTAGTATAAAGATGAGAGCTTCCAACTTTGCCTTGTTAACTCTTTCTCATATTTTCTATTGCACACAACATTTAGTTTTATTTACAATAAAAAAAAAATTGAAAACATTTTTATGGTTATGGCTTTCCATTGTAAGTAGTTCATTAAAACATCAAACTTCAGTGCAGTAAAATCCCTGACAGAGTAAACAAGCATCTCTGTATGAACCATAATATGTTCACTGTTGAACTCATACACAAAGAATACCTATGGCAATTTTTAAGCCAAAAAGAAAGGTACCTATAAATTTCCCAGATATCACCAACAGCAGCACAATGCAAATACAAAATCTTTCCTTCAGAGATGGACCTGAATGTGAAGGGAATTGGTAACGTAAATGCACACTTGAATTCAAGTTTCTGGGGTGTAGGCTGAATCAACTAATACTGGATTGAACTAGAACCTACCCTGAATAGTCTCTGAAGTTAAGGTTCAAATTCTGAGCAGCTCCAATGTTTTTGCTAAGTTAAACTTCTAAGTTAAGGTGTCAGGGATTCAGCTAGCCTGTCTGACTGATGTTTCTGAGGCTTGGCCTTTTGCTCTGCCCTGATTCCTGTCTTGTGAAGACTATTTTTCACTTCCTTCTTTTAACTCACCACTAGCATATTTTATAAATTTTAAACTTTTACACATGAAAAAATAAATAAAATAAAATA
>VXAB01003979.1:0-65312 GCA_013399175.1 Odontophorus gujanensis
TACCACAACTACTATATATGACCCTAACTTTCTTGCAGTTTTGGAGGTGACAAATTGATCAATCCGACCAAAGCACCGCCGTTTATTTCCAGAATAACAGAAATGACAATGGGCTGTCAATAAAAAGTACCACGGGTACCAAAATCAACTTGGCCACAAGCAGACGGCTAAGAAAACTATCCATATGTTCAGTGATGCACTTTCACACATCGTATCATCACTGAAAATACCATGGGACAAGAATTTACCAGAATAAATGCTCTACTCGTAACTGCCCTGCTGAATGAGCCCAGGACCTAACCTTGATTGTGACTCTTACTACTACAGCCTACGTTAGTGTGTTGTTATAGTGCTCTGAAATTTCCAGTGATCGGTTCCTGAGCTGTAGGGGCCTTGCCAGTATTTTCAGAAATGGAAGAAGAACAGTAATGCCTTAGAGGAACATTTTGTGAACAAAATTTTAGCCAGAATTTGAAGAGTGCTGAAAATAGAAAGGAACTCACTGGAGCCAGTCTAGGACATTAACAGTTCTCCAGGGCTTCATCCTACTGCTAGGTCCAAGTAATGAGTTGGGTTTTTAATAATTTTGTTCCTTATTTTTATGTACGAACATAGTATATTCACCAGTTACATTTCTATTGCCCTCACAGGTGGATTTTTGTGTCAATTACACGATCAACTCTGTACGGCACAGTTTACAGGGATGTACCTAAGCCTTTGAAGAGTTTTTCAATCAGTGGCAGTAGTCCTCTTCCACTGAAGACTTCTCCATTATCAATTAGAGCTTCTTTCACAACGTCGTAGCCATAGAGCACCACGACCTTCTGGGGGCCTAAATGTACTGTGAAGATAGGACCATACTTTTTGTTGAGCTGTAGGAAGGAAGAACACAAGGAACACCACATCTGAAATTTAATCATGTAAAAATAAGTTTGTATATCTTCATCTGATTAATAAGAGCCCTTCTCAAAGTGATGTGAAACCAAGTATTTCCTCAGTCATAGAATTCCCAACTCCTTTGATTCAGCCCTTGTACTCACAACTTCCCCTCCCTGCAGATTATACCTAGCTGCCAGGGAGCAGAGGCAACGAAACAGGGCAAAGTCCTCCCTAAAACAGGGCTGGGCCCTGTTGCCAGAACAGTGAGGAGACAGGCACAAAAGGAGTGCAGCGAATATGGCAAAAGCCTCAGTACCTTGACTGCACAACTATTGCATATTGCTGTACAGCTGTGAGACTAGTGCATGACTTGTCATCNCATGGTCTAATGCTGCCAAATGAACACAAAATGGAGAAATACTAGATCTTAGCTGCTGAATGTATGCTTTAGCTCTTGCTGTAGTGTCTCTCCTTCCAGCCCTTTCAACAGGTGTACAGAGAGCAGGGTACTGTGAAGGAGAAAAAGGCATCATTACAAGTTTGTCTTGTACTATTTACCAAGACAGATGAGGAAAACTGAAACAGTATGGAAGCAATGATAACAATAAGAATAGGCGCAAAACAAGTAGTCTACCTGCCAACCGATGTACCACAAAAATACAACTGCCTGCTGATCCACAGTCATCAGCAGCACACGGTCACACCCCCCACCAATCAATAACCAGCATTGCCTGTTACATTTGAAGGAATAAGGTAAGTCAAATGCAGACTTCATGGGTATGTTTTGACAACTTGATCTTTAGCTACTTCGATACTCATTCTCAGTGTTTACTATTTACGATATTTATGTATTCCCTGCATTGAAACAAGTCTTCTATGACGGCAAAGAATTTACAGATCCAGATAAATTCAAGCCAGAGCATTTTTTTGATAGAAATGGTGCTTTTAAGGCAAATGCCTTCTTCCAGATGTATTAAAATTTAACGATGCCTTAATAATTCAACAATTTACAAAACATGCCTACTTGTAACATGCTATGCAGGTAGTACTCCAGATAAGATACAGACTTTGTCACTGTATTTCATGTGATTGCAGTATTGCCATTTGACCAGCCAGCGCAAATGGTTTGGTTAATTATTTGTGTGTGAACTCACAGGACTCAAATAACTACTTAGTTGACTCAGGACCAAGCCAATTTCTGCTCTTTAAGCATTTTGAACATGTAAAGTATTGCTACATCCTCTCTAGGTCTCCAAAACTGCAAAGAAATTCAGGCCTTATCACCTATCGTGTGATCTGTACAGTAACACCTCTTGCCCTAATACATTTATCATCATCTAAATCCACTGTTGCTCAGGTGCCCCAGTTTGGAGAGCATTTCCTGGCAACTTGGATCTACTTCACAGTGTGTCCATGTGTAGGTGAGGGCTACAACTTCACTGCAAGAAGGTTCAGCTTTCATATTGTTGAACAAACAAGTTTACATAACTTCAGTTACAGAAACATAGCTTCATTCTCCTTTTTCGGATTCCACATCAGGCCTAGCTAGGGTGGAAGGCTGTGTACTTGTAAGCCTTGATACCACGCTTCCGAACAAGGAAACATGAGTACATTCTCATAATGTTTGATCTAATCTACATCTTTTGCTAATGCAAATGAATTTTATCCAAGATGCATAATGCAAATGATCACAGATGTGTGATTGTCAACGTTTTACAAGCTGGTTCTGCCTGGTTCCATGAAGATTGGTGCGGGGGACCCATGGACCTGCACCCCAGGGGAGGGGAAGGGGGAAAGGGAAGAGGGAGAAGGAAGATGGGCCTAAGAACAAAACAGCAGCAATGACCTGAGAAGGAAAGCTAATGTACTAAATAAGATATCGGAATGCAAAATAACACAATATAGTACAATATGATTGGAATTGAAGCTAATAAATCAAATAAAATGAGCAAGAGGGAGTGTCTGATAAAACCAAAGGCCTTATGCTAAACGCTGAAGGCGAGACAGCAGCAAGCACCCACTGCTGGGTCAGAAAGGGAAGAGCCTGTGTCTCATGACATGCAAACAGTTTTTACCTTCCCCTCTGAGCAGAAAACGTAAAAACGCAAAGCCACACCAAGTCCTCTGGAGTATGTAGTTCTTCTCTTTTCAGACAGGTATACCTGTAACTATCGATGATCCACAGAGATGGAGCATTAACTCTTTAACTCTAAATGCACTACATGATGTTATGATGTGGAATACCAATACCAAAAATCATAAAACCATGACAGTGTTCCATAATGACTTATAGTGAGATTCATCTAGAGGTCAACTTTGGTTTGAAGCCTGTTGTTCAGGCCTTAGTACTTCAGTTACAGATCTTGTCATTATTTTTCAGGTTATTGCAGAAATGTGGTTTGACAGACAAGGACAAAAGGTTTGGTTAATTATTCGTGTCTGAACTCACAGGACCCAAAACGCAACTTGGTTGACACAAGACCAAGCCAATGACGTAACTTGTGCTCTTCAGTCATTTACAGTGTATAGCAAATTGTTAAACCCTGGCTTGATCTCTGAAAGGGTAAGGAAGTTCAGGCCTTTTCACCTGTTATGTGATCAGTACAGTGACTCCTGCAGTAAATCTCTGTGTTGCCCCTGTTGATGATCATCTTTGAACGAAGCTTAGCTCTTTCCTGTAGACAGCATTAAATAGAAGAGGCCTCTCCCCAGGCCAGGAAGAAAAAGTCATGAAGTGGGGCAGTATATTGAGAAGTGTAGATGCTTTGGAAACAGTGCATACCACACAGAAAAACGCTGATGGACTAATTCACCAACTGACAATATAAAAACTCAGAAAAGTTTTGCAATCGTTTAGTAGCAAAACCTTTGTCTACACTTTCAGATATCATTTAACTACTGCAATACAGAAAACAGATGAAATATCATGTATTTAAAACATGAAGAAAAAATTTAACTGTCCTGAGCACCAGGTAATATAATATGTGCCTTCACTACACTTTTCATTCCTGCCAGAGACAGAATTACATATGTAGCAGAGAGAGCTGGGAAGACAAAGGAAGAAATGGCAAAGAAAACTATACAGCATTAAAAAGTGATGCCCTCACAGTGCACAGCCTGCATAGCATGGTTGTAGCAGGAGGACTGTCCTTCATTGTGCTGACATCACCTTCCCATCAATTGTTTAAAAAGCTGGGATATTGCAATTTCTTCAGCAAGTAGCCCAAAGTGTGATACAATACAGATGTATGCAGGAGGACACAGTACCAACTACTCTCCTCATCTGCCTGAGCTTCCATACAAGTTCCCTCAGAGAGATTTACATATTCTCTAAATCTCTGGAAATATTCAGTTTTTGATTGGAGGATACTGCAGAAACCACAGGCATTTATATTTCATTCTTACAGATGTTTATATCCATCAGCTGGGATTTATCCTAAACATGACAAAATATAACAACTACGTTAGAACTGTAGATCACATTTCCCACCTCTAAATAGTAGGGAAGAAAATGTAGAATAACTTGAGAAAGAAGGACTATGGATGGAGATAAAGGAAGTGTGTTTAACACAGCACCCATCGAAGAAAAGTGCAGAGAGCCCAGGATGGCATAAGGGGATCCACTGCAAGGGACTTTCCTTTCTCTGCAGAAAGTAAGCAATGAGTAAGCAATGGGACCACTGGGTGCAAGGACAGAGACATGGGAAACAGGGAGCTCGGCTGTCTCCCTTGTCTGATGATCTCAAGTTATTTCCTAAATAAGGAGTTACGACAGCTGCACGGTGAGAGAGGGAAATGGAGAATTTGGGAAATTCACTGTTTTCTGCAAATCAAATCAGTGGGAGCCTGTTATGAAATGCTCTGGCAGGGATCGACTGGCTGTCACTGCCCGACAGATTATGACCTGCATCTCATGAAGAATGAGAACTTGCATGAACTCACTGGAGTAGGAGATGGACAAACAAGGCTCTTCTGGCTGAACACCAGCCGCAGTGGTTTGGAAGGTAAGAAAAAAGATGAATTTATGAATGAACCAAAGCTAGTTTTCACAGTTAAAGCAAGTATCTCTGTGTTTTATGCTGAAGTGAGATTTTTTTTAAGCTAATAATTATATTTCAGTTTCATTTAATTAATTACAGTGATTGGCCTGTTCTCTTCTGTGGCATCTGTCATAATTTGAGTCTCGATTCCCTCATTCTATCCCAAACCTACAGCATGCAAAAAGCTCTTTCAGTTCTCCACCACTACATTTCATGCAAGACACAACTGGGTAAACAACTCCAATAAAGAGACTCTTTTGTTGCAGCTCTCTGCTCCTCCTCTAAGAGTGAATGGTTCCTCAACTCCTTCTCTAGCCATCATCATTAACCATACATATAATCCCTTCTGGAAGTAGTTGTGCCAAACATATGCTCTCTCAAACACAATGGATGTCCTGTGTACTTCAGCTGAAGCTCATGTGGAATAGTGGAAGAGGAGGACATCTACTATGATCTATTTTCCACACTCAAGAGATATGAAAAATATTGCCTTTCAACAAAAAGTTGTCAATAACAGTAACAACAAAATCTGGTTATGTACAGATGCCTTTTGAATTTCAGATGAGTCTCCCTGTTGTTAGTGCTAAGGCAAAAGATACACAGCGATCCATAGCAGTACAATACACCGTGTCCTGTTAGTCTTCAATAGCTCAGATGATCCAACAAAGCAAGATATAAACAAGAAGCTAATCAGGCATACTGTACAGCCTTTCTGATATTTCACAAGGACTTGGCAAGAAGGATATTTGATTTGTCAAGTCAGATGAGTTGGTTAAAGTTTTCTTAATGAACTCAGTTCATCCAAGCATTGGCCAAGAGGAACCAGTATCAGAAATTCCATATAGCTGTTGCTGAAAGGCATGCTGAACTTCCATGATCTCTTTCATTGTACATTTCAGTGCAAGGTACATTGAAACCTCAGACTAAAAGCTTTTAAGGAAGGACTATAATTGCTTATTTTATCCAAGTGTGCTTGACAGCATCTGCAAATTAAGTGGGGGTGAAGAAAAGGAGCATCACCACCCTTGTTTTACATCATAAAGTGTTTTTCTAGGTCTGAATCAAGTTTCCCCAAGCCCTAGACTCAATAACTTAACTAGATTTTTTCCTTATGCAATTGTGGCTCATGCTATAATTGACCCACCCACTCTGTACTGCTGGAAGGCAAAGCCATACAAAGGCCAAGGAGGCTTTTCTGAGGTGTCTCTATCGTGAAAGTAAATAACTCTTAGTTGATTAATAATAAGGAGTAATCAGGAGTAAAGAACGAACGTACTTAGATGAGATAAAGCAAACAAATAAAGAAATACAGTTTTCTGGGTCATTTTATAACCATGGTATATGCATTTAAAATGGATTTTAAATTGCTTACTTCAGCCAGTTTTTTTCATTTCAGTTTTTACCGATACGCACAGAAATTTTACAGCTACTGGTGACCTGGATGTTTGGTCTTCGTTTAATTCAATGCTCACCCTACCTGTGTGTAAGTAACAATCTGATAAATTGCTTACAGCTGTGCCAAAGTAAGCAAAGTTTCAGTAAAAAAAAAAAAAAGAAAAAAAAGAAAAGAAACAAAGTAAACACAAATTTTTCTTTATATGCTTCTTCTCTCTCTTTCCATTTTCTTTCAAATTATAGTTCCAAAGGAAAAGTTCAAAACCAAATCAGCATCAATTGACCATATCAGGCATAGCTTAACCATTCTGTTCTTATTTCACTTTACCATCTGGCAGCAGAACAGCACTGCTGGAAATCAGTTCTAAGGAGAAGTAGAGCTAATCATACACTCACAGTAAATGGTCCATCAGAAAAAAATTGTTGAAGAAAGCTTGCCAGAGAATTTCCCTTTTAGATCCCTAAAGACTCCAAACATACTTCCCAAATAAACCAGAACTGTAAATAAGAAGCCCCAGTGACACGTGGCAATACAAAAGGACCATACATCTTTCCCCTTGAAGAAAAATAAACTCTTCCAACTGTCTGCAGACGAACATATTTCTCAGGTGCTATGCAGAGTCTCTTTCTTCCCAGAACACCTTATTTACCTTACTGGCTGTATAAACTAACCAGCCACGTGCAATGCAATTACATCCATAGAAAAGGGACATATAGCCATATCTGACACATCCAAGCCTGCAGAACCATCATGCACACACCATGTTAGGCAGTACTATTAAAATTAGAGCAAATACGTGTGATGTTCACCTAGAGCTGGTGATAAATGCTGCATACACCTTGCCAGAGGTATCTTGTGCCCACTGAAGCTGGATGCCTGCACAAATACTGTAATGCCTAACAGCCAGAAATTTTTCTTTCCGTCTCACATGCTGCTGCTAAGACAAACAATTCAGACAGTCAAATCTTTCAGACTTTTTCTCAGTGCTACCATCTTACATTAAACAGTTCTTTGCCTTCTGATCGTGCTGCAAGCAGCCAGAAGTGTACTCCAGGAGCAATCACAGGTGTTACAGTTTTGGCTAGGATAGAGGTACTTTATAGGGGTTTCTAGGATGCAGTGTTTGGGATTTTTGATGAAAATGCTGCTAAAAGCATATGGATGTTGTTGCTGAGCAGCGCTTACACAGAACATGTTGCTATACAGTTTGGGAGGTCTTTAATTCACCTAATGACAGAGCTGAGAGGAAGGGAGGGGCAGAACTGTAGCTTCAGTTGAAGGTAATTTTTATTTTTATTCTTTTCCTGTTTTCATCCAAATCCAATACGTATTGGAAAGCAAGCAAACAAACACTTTGTTATCACAGTAGTGTTTCAGTAAGCAAACTCACCCAGCTTTATTCCAAAGTTCATGTACTCAAACATCAATAATGTGTTGAAATTATTTTTAATTAAGTGCTTAGCAAAATTAAAGACTTTGCAGCACGATCACAGAGGTAGTTTATGGAGGTGGCAGACTTCTGTCTGCTACTAATGCATTCTCCTTGTCAGAGAACTGGTTTGGAAAAGTGTTTGGAAATAATATGATCATTAAGCAGCCCACTGAAAGGCTGGTAGGATCTGCTACCAGTATTAACCAGTGTTAACCAACACCGTATTATTCTGAGAGATGAACAACTGCTGCTTCACTAGTCTGTTCATTTCTGAGCAAAACGTGAGGAGTCAGGAGGAAACAGCCCCGTCACTTTCCGTCCCACGAGGGATTGTGGGGCTAGGCTGCTCTGAGTGTTGTGAGATCACAGCGTCCTCTACTGGCTAACACTGGCCATGCTGGGATTTTCAGGGATCCAACTTCCTGCTTTCCCCGTGTTTTTTTTCATTCCAGCTTATACCAGTATCACCGTACCACTGAGTCTCCTTGATAGGAGCCAGACTTCTCTCTATTCCTCTTTTTGTCTCAAACTCATTGACCATCTCCCCCCACCTGTCTTGCTTGGAGAAATATACATCATCCCCTTCTAGCAGCTTGTCCTGGGGGAGATCAGGAGGGTCCAACATGTCACCAGTGCACTGTGGGATACCAGGGTCAGACTCTGCAACCACACAGTAAATGTGGCTACAGGAGTCCTCATTTGAGGCATCGCTCCTGACGTAGACAGAGTCGTAGTCCTCTGTGTCAGTGCTATCAGACTCTGCTGCAAGCATGGTGGCCTCCGAGTTCCTTGGGAGAGAGGAGAGAAAAAGTGACACCCACATCCTGCTGCTGGGGAGACCTGGCTGGCCCTGCACCTTCAGAGAGGAACATCTCTACTGGAGATGTACTAAGTTGGGTTTGTCCAACGGAAGGGAGTGTCTTCCCTCTCTGCAGCAACTGATGAGTCTGCAGGTGGAGGAGGCAGGCACCTGTTTTTCTACTGTTTTATATTATTTGTACATAGACTAAAAGAACAATATAAACTTCTTAGGAAGCAGAGGGCATATCTCCATGCCTTGGGGAATTTGACGAAGGCAAGCAGAGTAAATGGTGTGGCTCCAAAACAACACCTCTGGCAGTAAAGTATTAACATTATTATATTGTTGATGCATGAACAACTCCCCTTCTGCTTTTCTTCCTCCAAACAGGAATTTTGAACAAATTTTGGGCAGATTACTTCAGAATCCTTCATCCAAGTATTTTAGTCTGGATTTATCCTGGTATTGTTCAGTCTGGAAAAGAGGAGGCTCAGGGGAGACAATATCGCTTCCTACAGCTCCCTGAAAGGAGGTTGTAGTGAGATGGAGGTGAACTTCTCCCAGGTACATAGTGAAAGGATGAGACATAATGGCCTGAGGTTGCTCCAGAGAGGTTCAGGCTGGATATCAGGAAAAATCTTCTCAGAAAGTGATAATGCACTGGAAGAGGCTGCACGATAAGGTGGTGAAGTCAGTGACCCTGGAGGTTCAGGAAACATGTAGATATAGCACTGCGGGACATGGTTAGTGGGCATGGTGGTGATGTGTTGATGGACTAGATGATCTTAGAGGTCTTTTCCACCTGTAATGATTCTATGATTTTATGATTTCAAAACGTATGAGCAGGCTCTGGAGATGTGCAGGTTGTTCAGCACAGGCCTCCCCAACACCCTGGGCCCACTCAACCAAGATCTATACCACTTCGGTATCTGAAAGTAAGGCTCAACACTTGCTGCTCTTGTCCTCTAATAGTGAATTTTGTGAGACAACACAGCAGTTGTCTGAGGGACCATAAGCCTGCTCTACTGCAAGCAGTCAACATGGTAACACACAGCTCTGTGCTGGCCCATTTATCCTTCTTCCACAGTTCATTGTGCAGAAGAGTTTTGGGTCTTAATTAGATACAGAAGTCTTCTCTAGATGGTTCTAACACAGCCTACCCAGGAAGTTCTTGTTGAAGTGCAGAAGGAGATTTGCATACAACGGTCTCCCCTTTCCTCCTAGCCTTCTTCTCCCATATAGATTAGCTCTTTAGCAGCACAACTATTCCAACTAAAACATCACTGTTCACTGTTAGATGTTCTCGAGGCTGTGAACCTTCCCTTGGGTAGAAGTAGCCCTTGTGGATATAACTAATTATTCATTAGTGAAACTGAACATCCAGTTACAAGGTTGTGGAAAAAAAAGAAAAAAAAAGGTTCTAGTGGATATTATTACCTGATTGCTTGTTTTTCCTTTGTGATCACTTCAAGTATGGCTGAAAATGCTGGTCTCCGGGTGGGATTGTAATTCCAACAGGATTTCATGCACTCAGTCAGTCTGGAGAACTTTGGAAAGCTGAAATCTCTTAACTCCGTGAATTTTAGAACCTGTTTTCATTTATTCAGAGAACAAAAACAATGTTGTGTTTGCTTTCTGAAAACAGGTGCCTGGATGCAGTTTGGCCCCACCACCATCATTCCAGCAGTAAAAAGGAAAAAGCTCACACTGCGCTACATAATAATTGCATAACAAAGAGCAATTTTTATGTGTTAATTGAAGTTAGTAGGAATAAATAGCTCCTCGAGAAGAGGTTTTGCGTAGTTATTGCGTAAATCCGTCAGCAATGTGCATGAGTTTACACTGCAGCCTTTTATTATTCCCTCTGCAGAGGGAATTTATTTCCAAAAAACTCTGCAGGAGTTTAATAGCGTTGAGATCTGTACTCAGCCACCACACTCAGCCAACAGGTTGAAAAGTCGTTGCAGTGAAAAAGAGGTGAGGGTGCCAGCAAACCAATGGACTTAGAGCCACAGATAGTTCTCCATTAGATAGGTCTCCTGCCCTCAGCACAGGGCTAAATGTGTAAGCAGGGAAAGAGGCTTCCCATGAAGCCTAGTACAGCTCTCATGTAGGAAAATGTAGAAAAGAAGAAAAGATTATGGGTAAAATAACTTTCTGGCTAAGGGAATCTCACGACTGGCATTACAAGTTCTATACTAACAGCATGGCGGAATATATCTCAGTCCAACTATTTACTGAATTACGGAGAAAATAATGAGTGATAAATAATGATAAACAGCAACAACTGCACTAGGGGTGAAGGAGGTTTTTCTTTTCACACATGAAAAAGAAGAAATGGAGAATGGGTCTTCCCATCCCTAGCAATGCCTGAGTTACAAGAAGGCTGAATTGGCTCTCAGAATTCCCTTACCATCCTTACCTCCTTGCTGTTCAATAAGTGGAAAGGTTTCAGTGGCTTGAACATGTGCAGGTAGCTCATATGTGCTGTTAAAGCTTCCCACATCACAATCCCAAAACTAAAGACGTCTGATGCTCGGGAAAAGAACCCATAATTTCTTACCTCTGGGGCAGCCCTATGGAAGAAAAGAACAGGTTATTCACCCAATTTGTTTCAGTATATTATATACCTGGGGGTCAAGACAAAGCAGAGTTGTCCATGGCTTTGGCTTTCACTGTGGATTCAGAGACTTGAGACTCAGCATTAGTAGCTATGGTTAGATGTCTAAGAGAAGAAGAATTGAGAGAAAAAGGTGTATCATGGGACATATGGCTAAGGCATTGAAGAGAAATGGGGCACAAGCCACAGCAGTATTTTTATATATATATATATTCAGGTTTATGGTAACATTCAATTTTTGGCACGTTTTCCACTGAACAAAAGGCAACAGGACAGTTTCTCTGAAGAGGACTACATTCTGCTGTTTGGACAAGTACAACACTGAAAATGGAAAAAACATCTTTAAAAGAAAACACTCATCATTTTCCCTGTTTTCCATGTAAGAAGGACAAATTGGTGCTAAAGCTATAGGTGGATGGGTCAGAGTTTGTAGTGGGAAAATGGGCAGAAAAGTGAGGGGAAATAAAACATAACAACGTACTTACCATTTGGCTGAGTCAGCTGGCATAAGTTTGTGCACATAAGGCTCAAAGAGATTCTCATCTGTCCCTGGATGGGGCAGACAAACTGCTCTTCCCCAGCGACCAACTTTTGCCACCATCTTTCAAAAGGAGAGAGAGAAGATTTAAGTTCACAGCATTTATCCCCTTTTTAGAAAGAGCAGCAATAATTCAGTAGTTAAAACAATGAGGGAATTGCTAGACAGTTCTTCTGTATTACACTGATGGCAATTGGCACCAATTGATTCAAGAATGAATAAAAAGGGATTGATCTGGCTATGACATTTGTCTGAATTAACCTTTCAGAAGTTAAGACAGTCAATATAAGTTCTTTATACAGTGTCTCTCACAGAACAGAGCTGAGCATCTCCAGAAAACAATTTAGACACCTCTGCTCTTGAAACTTGCCTTGGCTTACAATGAATCTTTGTCTGAGGTGACCTTCTTCATTGCAATAGCATCTGATTAAGAAAACAGACTAATTTTTATTTTTTTTTAACCAAAAAATGCATTATTTAACATGTGATGAACCATCCATGACTATAGTGCTGTGCTTCTTAGTATCGCTCTTTGTGTACTTTTCTGCTGTTTTGTTGAGGGCTCACTTTGGGCAAGGATTGATCTGGGTGGAAGTGGATTGTGTTTGCAGGCAACAGGGCCAAGCCAAGGCAGGAAAAGCAGAAAATGAAAATACCTCTGGGTAGCTCTGTCCAGCACTAACATAAATGTAACTGCATCGTAGGTCACAGTGTATGACCCTCCTAGAATGAAGATATGCCATGGCAGAAGCAACCTGCTCCAGGTAAGTGAGAACTTTGTTGTCATCCATGCCGAGATGTGCAGCAACTTCTATTAGGGACTGTGGATTGCCATGGAGAGGCATGGAGATCTGCAAAATGACGACATGAGAAAATGAGGAAGTGTCATCAAAGGGCAAACACTTGCTAGCAAGTTATCACAAAGCTGAGCTCTGCTGCTGCGTGTGCTCCTCCCAGCAGCTTCCTACCCCCAAGGCATGAATTGCAAGATGCTGCATTTTGCCCCAGATATGCATGGTTTGCCCACTCTGCGCTCAGACACACTGTGCAGGGGCTCCCTGGCTGGGCAGAGCCTGCAGTTCTACAAGCAGGGGCAACAGAACTAAGTCAGAAAGATGCATTCAGTGAGGCACTGTGGAGACACTATCTCACCCTTAACAGACAGGATTTCAGAAGCACACCCTCCCAGACACCACAAGCAGTAGTACAGCAATCATATCTAGTTCTGCAGCAATGCTTTACCAGGGCTCCACCTTGCAAATGACCAGGAAGCCACAAACAGGGACAGTCTCTGACTCAGAGCTTGTGGTCCATTTCCTGGAAAACAGTCCCTTAGTTTACTTCTTCATTTACTTCCATGGAGCTCATTCAGTCCCTGCTGTGGCTAAATGCACTGCCAAACACTTTTTACAATCCCTTAGTGGAAGTTAGCAGCTCTGCACTGCTGCTCAGCTCCTGAAAATGCACAGAAGTGTACCACAAAGCCATTACCATGAAATGCTTCACATGGTTACAGCTACACGGTGATTTCAGCACTCGTGGGAAGAGTGCAAAGCATGAGCAAGTCTGCAAAGGTAACAGTCTCATTCCTCAGTCTGCCTAGAGGAACTGTGCAGGTTCTCAGGTCAAGACATGACAAATCCTGGCACCAGGAAATGTGCCAAGAAAATCTCTTGGCAAAATACTCTTTGCTCCACCACACTGCAGAACTTGTCTTGAACTCAGAAGAATTGTTCCGGGTTAAAATGGGAATGAGTAAGAACGGAATTATCCAGCAATGTTTTCATCATCTGCTGGAAGACCTCAACATGGTTTGATCATGGACTGACCTTCAGTCTTGACCTGGTAAAACCCTGTAAAAGAACAGGCTACGATCTAGTTCTCAGGTGATTATGAAAGTCAGGTAAGTAGAGAGAAATGAATCTACTGACAACAGGCTGAAAACCATTCTGCTGTGAAGCTCCACTTTCATGTCCCTTGCTTACAGGAAAAACAAAAAGCACACAGATAGCTAGTATCTCCCTGTTACTGCTGTGAATATCCCTTTACTGAAATCGCCATCTCTGTTTTCAGAGAGAAGAAAAATGACCTTTATCTACTTGCTTTGCTCTGATGGGCAATCACAGCCTTCTTTACAGGTGCAAACTTACTCTTAATTCTCCCCAGAGTCTCGTGCTTCTGCCTCATGTAAATGCATGCACACTTGTCACTATGCAGCAGAAATCTGCACTTGTGAAGTTTTAGAGATGCGCCTAGAGATAGAGTTGGATGGCAACACCTTGCACCTGAGACCACCCGTCACAGAGCTTGGGTAGACCTGAAGGCCCTGTGCTGATCTCTGCATGCACCCTATGGCCACACCCCACTGCTGGGGGACTGGTCTGATGTTTCTCCTATGGCTGGAAAATAAAAATACAAATAAAAATAAGAGTCCTCTGTGTGACTGTACCTGGAGGGCAATTTCAGCAAATGTTGGCAAAGTATTTTGTGATTTCTGATAATGAGGAGTCAATGTAGTTCACTGAGATAAAAAAAAAAAAAGGATAAAAAGATCTGTACCCACCTCAGGGACAGGAACATTATCTACACAAAATGACTCAGTGTTTTTACACTGATAACCATGGAATGAGAGATGACAATGACCTTTAGTCATCCATGTAAAGCCATGTCTATGTGCTTATTACTGAAAAATCACTGCACGAGGTGATCAGACTAGTCTAGCCAAACACATGACCTTCTCCTGGAAACACTGAGTCTGAGTTCCAGGCTGATTCCAAGGGAAACTGGAGCAGCAGGAATAACTGCAGACAACTCCATGACTTGCTGACTTGTAAAGAGGAGACCCTGGTGCTGTTAGCAGTAAAACACTATCAAAGAGGAAAATCACATGCAGGTGCTTACACATAATCTCTTATAAATACTGTAGAGGTGAGCCAGAGCACCCCCTTTTACCAGGCCATGAGGAAGAAGGATGAGAAATCATTTCCCAGAGACTGCCCCACCACTTCCATACAAAGGCTTCCGTCATACCCTCCCACTCTGAACCATCATCCACAGCAGGAATTTGAGAGGTCTGAGCCACTAGGAAATGCACTTATTGAATCTGTCACTAGGTTCATTTTGCTGTGAACAATTTCTTTTTCTTAAATCTCCTGATGTTCCCCAGAGCACAGCAGGCTATCTAAATACAATCACAAAGCTACCTCCAAACCAAGACACAGTTATTGTCACCAACCCACTGATCAGACCTTCCAAAATCAAAATACCTCTTCATCTGCATCACATCTCCTCTTTCTCATCTCCCCCCAGGCCTGCACACAGAGTGGTCCCACACCAGGGAGACTGTGCTCTGTGCACAAGAAATCAGGCCATGGCCACCACTTACTTGACAACACAGAGCACTCACCAGAGAGGTATTCATGGGGAAGTTGTGTGTGATTTCTTTTATTGGTAGTATATTCTCATGCTTTAATGCATAAAGGGCCATCTTGGTGATATGGTTCATCCTGAATGACACCAGTTCGCACAAGCAGCCATCCTGTGAGAGAGACAAAAGATCAGCCACCGCCAGCAGCAAGATGCAATCTTCTTTATAGAGGAAAGGATAGAATTTGAATCTCACTTATTTTGGAAACAAGGAGCAAAGCTTACTGAAATCCCACTCCCTTCAAAGGAATCAGCGGAGAGTTACAGAGTTTGTAGGAGATAAGAGAGGCATTAACCAAATGTATCAGTTTAATTGGATTTGTGAGTGATGGCTGTGTTTCAAAGAAGAGTTTGGTGATTTAGCCTAATTGTTATGTGGAAGAAACACCTGATTTTTTTTTCCAACTTTAACTGGAACTGCTCCAAAATTTGGATAACCTGAAACATATATCTAAAATGTATTCTGTAGTTTTGTTGGCCTAACTAGATTTGGTTAAAAATGACCACTTGTTTCTTCAGCAAAACACATCACTTATAGCAAACCCAGTTTTACATGAAGTTTTTATCTGCCAGTTTATTTATGTAATAATAATCATAATGAAATTCCCGACTTTGGACAAGATATACCAAAATGAATGAACAAAATCATTAAGAAGTACCACATCAAAGCCACAGATGATTATGCTCCTCCAACACGTCTCTGTCCCAGATTTCCAAGGATTTTGCCTTACAACCTCAACTCTGCTTAAACTGATTCTGCCTGTTAAAATGTATATCTAAATGATGAGGCCATGAAAAACTAACGCAGTTTGACTTGAGCATTTCTGCAGCACAGACAATTTTTGCTTATTTGAATGCTAGCACAGTCTTTGAAGATTAAGCCAGGCTGACCTCAGAAAATACCACCGATGATAAAACTACAACCAGTCCTACTTCCTATCTGAATTTCTCGGGATTCTGTATCTAGCTATTGACTCTTGACATGATTTGACCATAAGATTTAAGTATTTCAGTTGATAAAGCAGATAGAGATAACTCTGAAATCAAACCTTTCTCTTAACACTGTCTTCACACTTCTCTGTATGTATGCTGGCTGAATCGCTCTTCTTGAAGTTGCCTAAAGAAACAACATGACAAAACAACAGGGAAGCCTATTTTTTCTCATACATATAGCAGCTGTATGTTGAGACACAGGCAAAGATGCCGGAACAGTTACTCCTTACTTAAATGAAATGCCCGGATTGGGCCTCAGATTTTTCAGTGTGCTTAGAGCCCCGTCCAGTCTTACCTTGGATGTCTCCAAGGATGGGGAACCCACCAGCTCTCTGAGCAATCTATTGTAATGCCTCACCACCTTTATTGTAAAAAAATGTCTTCCTTATATCCAATCAAAATCTCCCCTCATTAGTCAGATTTTTTTCCTCTTGTCCTATCACAACACTCTACTAAAGGGCCTGTCCCCTTCCTTCTTACAGCTCCCTTTAGATACTGAAAGACCACTCTCAGGTCTTCCCAGAGCCTTCTATTCTCTCAGCCTGTCCTCGTAAGGGAGATGTTCCATCCCTTGAATCATTTTGTACATCTGAATATAAGCCCGTGTTTGCTGGTTACATCAGCAAAATCCCTGAAACTTCTGTGGCTTACGCAAGTGCAGCCCAGCCTGCTCTGCCACTGTTCTCTTCAGATCTTCTAGCTTCCAGTATCTGCATTTTGCAAAGCCTCCCTCATACTCCTCCTATTACATGTGTTGATTTCCCCTGGAGACACAAGTCCTGTTAAGAAAGTTCTCTTGCCACAGATATTTCTCATGCGTGCTTTGAGAAAACTAGTTCATACCTCTGCTGTCCAGGTAGCCCTGTACAACAAAAAGATGAATAAATGTAAATTAATCATCACTAATCTTAGTTATTATCTCAGCTTACTTTCTTCTAGGCAGACACAGCTACTCCCATGTTTCAATCAGGTAGCCCTCATTAACCTTTCAGATGCAATGATGCCAATAAAGTCAGTTTTCAGCAGTGTTGATCATAAAATCATAGAATGACCCGGGGTGGGGGGATGACTTTAAACATCGTCTAGTTCCAACCCCCTGCTGTGGGCAGGGCAGCCAGCCAGCAGATCAGGCTGCCTATGGCCTCACAGAGTCTGGCCTTGAGTGCCTCCAGGGGTGGGACGTCCACAACTTCTCTGAGCAGCCTGTGCGGTACCTCACTGCCCTCTGAGATCCTGGAAGCTGAAGGCCTACGGATGGCCTTCCATTACCTGAGCAAAAAGCTTGTAGTAAAATGCTGCTGCTGCAACATGGACATACTAGCACAGACTTAAAATATATATCAGTTGTGCAAAACCATTGCTTTTAGGTTAAAAGTGAACAAAAAAACTTCATCTCTGAAACCATTGAGCCCACTATCAATCTGCTAAATGGACACTTAAATTTGTACCAAATGCATTGCCAAGTGAATGTAAGGCAACACTCCTATACATCCCATAAATACAGAAGACCAGCCAGTCTGTCTCTGACCTTACATACTGTAAGCATGGACTTACAGTATGTAACAAGTGTGTGGCATGATGTTTTGCCTGTGTTTAAATTACACAAGATGCTCTGTGCTCAACGCTGAGAAAAGCTTTGACAATTACCCTTATGATGTCTTCCTCACAGATGGGAGAGAACTGACTCATGACCTCATGCAGCTTGTCCAGATCTGGCCCTACAAAAAGAAAAGAGAAACTGGATTTTGTACGTGGCCCTGAGGCAGGAGCGGAGCTCCTTTTGCTGTCATGACTGCAGTGTCTGAGGCAAGCAAACAGTACAGCCCCACTCACTGCTGAGCTATAGCAGGAAGAGTGGTCATGAACTGCATGCTGTGCCCTAACAGCAGGGCATTATTTGCAACTTATGTAACAGGTAGTTAGTGAAGTGAGAATCACACATACGCTCCAGCCACAGCAGGGACAGTGGCTATTTTATACTGCTGTGCTTCCAGCATGGATAGAACACAGAATCTGCTGCCAAGGCTTCAGGAAAAGCAGAACACTGTTCACCCAGCAGCTGAGATTTCTTTGGAAACGGATCTTGAATCATTAAGGTTGGAAAAGACCACTAAGATGATCTAGTCCAGCCATCAATCCATCACCATAATGTCCACTAAATAGAATCATTAAGTTGGGAAAAGATCAACTTGAAGCTGCAGAAAGTGGGGAGTTAAAAAAAAAATAAAAAAATAAAAAAAATAAAAATAAAAATAAAAATAAAAATAAAAAAAAGAGGGAAGTACTACATGAGACCACTGTTAGCCTGCACATCATGTTTGTGACTTTATGTATGTGAGCAATAATGTACTGAAAAGTGAATAAAGAGTTCTGCAGACAAGGAGCAGCTCAGGAAATAAATGACTTCTCAGCAACCCGTGTAAATGGATGACTTCAGTCCAGTTCCTGCTGCTAACAAAAGTTGGAGTAATGAATAGAGACCCTTCCAGTCAGTATATTATACCGTACACCATTTTTAATCCATTAAACAGTCTGCTTGGTCACTGTTACAATCACTCTGGAAGGGGTAAGTGAGCTGGGAAGATGACAGGAACTGGCATACTGCTGTCTGAATTCCTCAGACCTGGCTTGTCTCAGCACAAGGAGATTCAGACCGCCAGCCTGGAGTTTTGCTGGTAAAAGGAAGGATCACAGAGAGAGTCTGGAGAATAAATGAAAGGACAGTGATGCTGATCAAGAGACTTGTCAGTTACAGTGTTTTCCATACCCATGGTACTCCCACAGCTTTCCATGCACTCTACCAGTGCCTCCATGGTTGTACGTTTTGGCTCATCATACTCCATCCTGGGGGCTATTATGTCCCATAGTTTCAGAGGAATTGAGCCTGGTCTTTGTGCTCTGTGTCCACTACAGATCTGAGAAGAAAAGATGAAGACAAAGATCTACAGTCAGTGGCTGCAGTTGAGCCTAACTGGAAGCAAAAGAGCCTTAGGCAGTGGTTATCCCTATTATCTCTAGGTGACATCACAGGTTACTGAAATGTGAGTCACCTAATGGTTTCCAGGAAAACGCCAGTATAATGGAGCAGAATTTGATCTACTGAAATGTTCCTTTCTCTGTTCCACTTCCCCAATGCAAGTGTGTTTTTAAACCATTGTTATTCTGACTGCACGTAGTACTTTCCCTGATGACTTCATCTTTGAAAGCATCCTACAATTTGTAATTATATCCCTTTATACCCTAGTTGCTCCTATTCTTCTTCTCTTTTCCTGAGTTTACAACACAACAGTCATAGATCTTTCAAGCATATGGATGTAGGACCCTACTCCCGTGCCAGTTCAGAGACAATACTCATACACAAGTGATTTTCACAGAGCTCTATTACAGTTTAATTCCTCCATTTACCTTGTGGAAAATTGAGCTTATCCAGACCCTGTACGTGGATGTGTAGCCAGTCAGATAGGTACAGTCTATTTTTATGGCTGATGGGATCCACAGGTTTGAAAGATCAGATTCAATGCGAACTTCATCATGTCAGGCTGAATTAAATTGTATTGTTCATGGCTGCTATTCATGGCCCATTATTAGTGTCCCTCCACAAACTCACCACTCTCTGGCATGAAGAAAACATCCCCCATTGGGTAGAAGTGAAGTTTTTCTGATCCTCTGTGAAAGCCACTTACCTCTCCTATGAATCTGGCCACAGGCAAGTGCCTGAGCTCAAAGTATGTTTGCGCACCATACAGAAGAACAGAATAAAAGGTAGCAGCAGTGGCCCACACATCAGAGAAAGCTGAGAAGAGATGATGCTGCAGGCACTCAGGAGCACTGAAGTATATGGGCAGTGGATCCTCACTGTCTCCTGTGTTAAGAAATTTAGGACAAAGGCCATGACCAGAAATCTCATACCCTTGCCGTGGATATAGATTTTTCTTTGTGAATGTCAATAACCACCCTCACAGCACCTGGATGTGGTCAATAAAAGGTGAAAATGCTCTTAGCAACAGATACTAGGCAGCATGTAAGTTACTCATAAGGAGGGTAAAGAAGCAAAATATGGAAAACATTTCATTCTGTCTGTGTGAGGCTGTCTCTATCACACCCTAATAATTTAGAAAAACATTGAAACCACATTTAATTGAAGGATGGAGGTTTCAGAGTTCTGATGGGTGTGAAGAAAGGGGTTTTTCATAGTATCTTCATTGGAGGAAGGCCATAGCATGGCTCAGCCTGTATTATACATGCCAGAACCCACCCAGTCACTCACCCTTACAGTGTATCCCTGGGCCACCAGGCTTGGGTAGCTCCAGTAACAGGACGGGAAACTGAAGGAGGCATGCTTTTGCTTCAGATTTCAAAGAGCTGGAAGACTTTAAAGTCTAAATACTCATGTCACTTTCTGGGACAGTTTTTTTCCTCCTAATCTTTGATGAAGATCATTTACAGAAAAAGCTTCCTATCACTTCTGACAACTCAGTGATCTAGCATTAGTCTGTATGGCAACTGCTCAGGAAAAGACACAAGGAGTGCTGTTTACAGAAACTGGCTGAATGTTTATGCACTTTGTGAACTGATTATTTTTGTTAAACCCATTTCCTTATTAGAAACACGTGATTAAAGCTATCTGAGCAGTTTTGATTGCTTACTTGTACTATGCATGCATAAATAATTCCTAAGAGCCGGCCATTCCCAGCCAGAACCACTTCAGAATGGCTGAAGCTGAAAACTGAGCAGGAAGGGAACAACGGGAGGTCCCAGCACCTGAAACTTTCAAACTAAAAGAGAGTAGATACGGATTGGACATAAGAAAGAAGTTTTTTACAGTAAGGGTCATGAGGCACTGGCACAGGTTGTCCTGAGAAGTGGTGGATGCCCCATCCCTGGGGACATCCAAGGTCAGGTTAGACAGGGCTCTAAGCACCTGATGGAGATGTAGGCGTCCCTGTTCATTGCAGGGCTGTTGGGCTAGATGGCCTTTAAGGGCACCTTCTAACTCAAACTATTCTATGAATCTATGAGTCTATGATTCTACAAATTCAGTTGTTTCAACTGCAGTCAGGGTAAGAACAAGCTCTTTTTGAGAGTTCTTCAATTTCCCTTCCCTGTTTTTTTTTTTTTTTTTTTTTTGCACATTTATATCAATAATAGTCTTAGCTTGCATTTATCACAGCTCTCTGAGGCCTTCACAGATATGGAAAGGACAAACAAATCTTGATTTCCCCAAGTATGCTAAACCTCAGGGTAAAGAGAAATTCACAGAAGTAAGCTCAGTGAATGGCAGCCCACTAAAAACAATGATATCCATGTGTTTGTACCTCTAAGCTGTACAGATTTGATAGTTTCATAAAGGCAATCACTAGATGAATAGTCTTTCTCCTCCTCGGGGGGAGTCAGCCTGGCCTGGAGGAAATCAGACAGCTTGACCCGGAGTTGACGTGCTCCTGTTCCTTGCTGCTCACCTCTGACCACAATGAAGCTGGCTGGAGTGATGCTGCAAAGCAAAACCTTCTTCTGGTGACACGACCAGACAGCTCTAGCAATATCTTTCAAAATGCCTATCATAGCAGATAGGGTGAGTTTATTCCTCTTCTCCTGTAGAAAAGTCAAGAGTGGATTCCCATCTTCAATCACATATAGTGGAGGCACTCCATAGGCACTGGACATTTGCAGTTTGGCAATGGACTCCCTGTCTTGACACACAGCCACTATTTTGATCACCTCCTGAAACCTTTCAAAGTCACTCTCTGTGGTGTTTGTCTGCAAGATGTCATTCAGGCTCTGCTGCTTGGCTGTGCAGACCTTTGCTTTGCCTGCATGTGTGAGTCCTTGCACAAACATAAAACTGCCATTTGTCTTCATCTGTCCCTTGAGGGTCAGCTCAGGGAAGGCGGCCTGCAGGCATTCCCTGAGAGCTGCCTCCACGTGGCAGGGGTCCGCTGGGATTGCTTTGTGTCCCAGCTCAGCAATGGGTGTATATGTGCCATCCTCGCCAAAGAGCAGGGGTGCAACACAGTGCCTGACCTCACTCAGGGAGTGGTAAAGCAGCTTATGGAAGGAGTGATTAAGGATGATCGTTGCCAAACTCTTCTTCTCTTCGGAGGCAGTTTGCATGCACCATTCCCACAGGCCCTGGAGCAGATCCAGGCATTCTCTTACTGCCCCTGTGACAGAGAAGTGATCCGTTAATGTGTGTCAGAGGAGCCAGGATATCTCACTAAAGGCTAGAAGCCTCAGTGAGACATAAAACCACACATTTCAATTTTTAAGAAGAATGTGGCACAGTGGTACAATGATTTGGGATTGGAAGAGAGGAGAAATGTTGTTTACCTGCTCTAGCAGTGATTAAGCAAAGCCAAGTCACCATGACCTCATAAATGCTGTGTCAGGTTGGATATCTGTAAGCAACTGCAGGGCTGGCTTATGGCTCTATGGAGAGCTTTATCTTAGTAGGAGAGGGTTCAGTTCAATGGTCAGAAAAGCAATCAGCTCAAGAAAACTGGATAGTGAAAATCTCAGCTGCTTTATCTAAGAAACTGAAAGCCCAGTCCTGCTTCCTCCTGAAAAGTTTTACTTTTGTCACTGCCATCGTTTTCCTCATTTACACTGATCTGTGGTAAAGGATAGATTAAAAAGGAATAATAGTTGGACATACAGTCTTATGAGTAAGACAACTGAGACTTTTTGTAGTGGTGATCAGCAGAGAGGTGGCTTTTTTTTTTCTGTTGCCTGAAACCTGATGCTCATGGTAACTACTGGCACGTCCTACACCCCAAGTGAGCCCCGCATTTCCTTACCTTGTGTGTAGCTGGCCTGGATATGTTCAGTGAGGCGTTCTGTGATTTCCAAAAAGATCTCCCAGTGCTTTTTTCCCATCTTTGTGCACACATGAAATAAGAAGGGTTGGCTGACAGCAAGCAGTTTGGCTTCAAACACCTGGAAAATACATACAGAAGTTGACTACGCTCCACTTGTACATGTTTACTGTGAACTTGGTTGGTGCCATTTGCCTTCTTTCATATTAAGTGACTGCACATCTGACTAAGAAAAGAATGCATAAATCAAGTCTTTTCCCCATCTCCTGTATATGCTGTTTACAGAGTAACGTCATACCAAGGAGAGGTGGACAAGTCAGGAGTTATAAAAGGAATACCAGGAGAGTGGGATCACTTGTTACTCACCTTTTCAGTAAGAACAAGAATGAATATATGTCTTATAATCCAGGGTACTCTCTGAAGTTGCTTCTGGATGTATCGGAACTGCAGGATTCTCTCATTTGCAAAATTCACTCTTTTCTCCAGTGTGTTAAGGAAACTTTCCAGGTGCTTCAGGTGTTTCTGTATGGAATTTTGCCAGGGTCTCTTTTTCTTTGCAGCAGTGGAGATGGCCATTCTGATTTTCTGGTAGGCGCTAAAGCACAGATACTTGTAATTCCTCTCCTTTGAAGAGACCGTGCATTTTGTAAAGACCATGTCCCTCAACAGAGCATCCAGCTTTGCATTGTTCATTGTAGAGACATGAACAAACATTGCTGCCAGAATCCAGCAGTATAGTTTCTCCAGTTGAATGTGGAGCTCCTGACTAGGAGCAAAACCATTGCATTGGATGAGACTTCTCACTTTCATCTCCAATCTCTCCAGGTTTGACAGCCTACAGAAGGTCAGAAAGTCCCTCTTGATGTTTTTGACCAAAGCCTGACAGATATGCTGCCTGGTCCATGCATTGCCAGCATCCCAACATTTCACAAAATAATTATCTATCTCTTGAAAGGATATATTCGTCATTTCTTTCACAATGTCTTCAGTTTCTGGATAGAAAACAAAATAAACATACCATTTGGAACTCTCTCAGATATTTTAGCTGGTTTCTGTGATGGATCACAATCTACAGGGACCATTAGTGTGCTTGTCCATGGAGAAGAAGATACCATTTGGGATGTTACCAGGAACATAGCAATGAATGTACTTACGAGCTACCAGATCTCTGAAAGGTATGGAAGAAAGTCAGTCATCACTATGCTATTAGACATCCTGGCCAAACCTTGCACACATTGCTCCTCAAAAATCTCCTTGAATACAAAGCCATATACTTATCCTGAACATGGTGCAGTAGTCAAAACCTGCCCGCAGCTTGTGTTTTTCATGAAGGGGTTAATCTACTGTCCCCTTGGAGGAGACAAATTGGAAGAGATGACATCTTAATACCAGCAATGGTCTGAAGTTGGCTCATAGCATCGTTGAAGTAATGCTGCACAGGAATGAATAGCAGTCCAAGTTTTAGCTTATTCTTGCTCATTAAGACTATATAATCCTATGAGACTCAAGCTGAATTATAACATCTCTCCTACCTAGTTTCACCAATCAGCTGTACACAATGAAATAAGAAAGACACATACAATTTATGCTTGTTTTCCCCATCAAATCTTTCCTTTACAGTCTTCTGGCTTAACTCTTGATACATTAAGAACCCACTTTTCAACTCCACTGCAGTGTTTATTAACCAGAAGGCATTGTGCTTACATGGGTCATCTACAAGTAATTACTCTGACGCAGATAAACATGACCATTGGTTTGCAAATCAAAAACAAATGCAAAGGCAGGAGACTTTTGTGCAGAATTTGAAATGTCCTAGAATCTATTGCAGTAAAATTCACCCTGATGTTGTTGTGTGAGAGTATTATGTGCTGGGTAGCACTGTGGCTGGGACAGTATTACCAGAGAGCAGGAGCAGTCAGTACCTCTGTGGGGAAGCATTCTATGTGGCAGGAAGGAGTTGCTGGAGGAAGAGGTGCAGGGATGTCTGCAACATGGTCTGAATGATTTCCTTGGTCCATCTGATGTTCCGAAAGGAGCTGTAATAAAAAACAGAACACAGAGACATTAGTTGGCTAAATCCATCTCTGTTTCCTACAGACATGCTGCAGAAGTGCATACATTAAAACAGTGGTATTAATTACAGTCTCTGCTAGTGGAGGATGACAAGAGTGATGTAGAATCTGAAAAGAGGGAAGTTAAGGAGAACTCTTTTCCGGAATGTAACAGAATATAAATAATCATAAGGTATAATCGTGTTTAATCTGTTATGGAATAAGCACGGTAGCTGATGTGTGATGAATGTTTATTATCTGGCACCATCTGTATATTTACTTCTGGGTGCATATACACAACTCAGTGAATACCTACATCTCAGTGAATATCTACATCTCAGGAGCTTTATTGCTGAGTATATTCCCCAAAAAAAGTCAGACACTGAAAATCTATCACAAGAAGTATGTCTTCTATCAGAATACCGAACTGATGGCTAGGAATTTATGATCAGTCCTACAGAGCAGTGGCTTGAATATTCTGCATCCCCCTGGCTCTTTAGAAATATAAACGAGATACTCATATTGTTGGAAAGAAAAGATTTTGGCTTCTCAAGATACACAAAATTTACTGGAGCACTGAGATTTCTTGGAATTCTTTAGACAAGATATTTTAGGTCAACTAAAGTAGTTATTTCAGGTTGCCTTAGAGGCCCTTCAGTTTTAAGTAGAATGTGTTTTGCCTTGTGACCAAGGAGATAGACTTCAGAGACAGAAGAGCATAAATAAATGATACAGGTGTGATTTAGTAACACTCTCAGGATGTATCTATCTCCATCACCAAATGCAGAGAGCATGTCCTTGTTCTGCCTGCATTTCTAGTTGAAATGACATGAGCTATGTAGAAACCATTTATATGCACAGAACTGCACCCAAATTAGATAGTTTGATATCATTATGAGGTCTGACTGGTATAGCTTTAGGCATTTTAAAGTAAGGGGATCTGTCAAAACCTTCGCTGAAGTGAGGTACCTATATAACAAACTGTTGGTCCAACTTGTATCCATGGAGGAAGCCTGGACGAATACTGTACACCTGGCAGAAATTTGCACCAGTGTTGCTGCACAATCCTTAACCTCTTCTATTTGAAACTGCCTCTCTCCAAAGCTGTCATCCCCTCTCCCTCTCCCATGCAAAATAAACTTCAAATTAAATTAATCCAACAGTCAAACATGACAAGATCTATAATCTTACCCGTGTCCATTTCTCTTGACACTATCTGTTTCCTTCTCAATGATGTCTGTTCTCTATGACGATCTATAGTTTTCTTTATTTTATCCAAAAGTTTGGGGTCTTTTGCTTCTACTGAAAAACAGCATTGTCTTAGATTGGACTTAATTTGGGTGGCATCAAACAAGAGCAGTATGATCCTCCTCAGTTTATCTGCAGTTATAAGCATGTCTAAAAGATTTAGGGAGTACTGATCTTTGTAGACAGGTAGAAGTGTAACCGGAATAATCTTCATGGGTTTCTGTATGGCCTGTATGATGGTATCTCCACCAACAAAATTCCTGCAGCCATGGTAACAGCAGTAATCATCTTTCTCCAGGACTTCAACAATCTTCTCATTGATGAAGTTGTCAACATCTTTTTGCTCCTTATTCCGCGGTTCAGGTGCAGATGGAATGTAGAGGTCATAGCAATACAGCTTATGAAAAATGAGGTCACCTGAAAGAACACAAGATGACTAAAACACAGCTCACTCCACTCATTTTGGAATATTGATTCCACATGGGAATGACCCTTCAGGAAGTTCAGTTAATTTTACAGTGCAAGGACTGCTCCTTCACTGGGAAGAAGAGCATTAGTTTTTCCCAGCTGGACATGCACTTGTGCAGTGCATAAGCAGGCAGAGACTGAATGGAATCCTGTACTTTGAATGAAAGCAAACGGTATCTATCAAATTAGTTTATGATTTCAGTTTCTGAAAAAGATTTTGGATTTTTGCATTTTTTCTTCAGGACAGTCTCAAGTTTTAGTTTAACAAAAAGGTCAAGCACAGAGCAAGATCTGATCTTGGTAAAGTAGGTCATCCTCTTTTCTTCCCATTTTATTCAACACAACCAGCTTGGAATGGAGTTAAAGATCTGGGAGAAGAAATCTACTTCCCCTTGATTCTTTATGAAGAGGCTCTGAAGGACTAATGCCAAAGGTACATTAAACTATTTAAAAATACCCAGTACTTTCAATAATCATTGACCAAAGAGATGTTGATGTGCTACTAACAAACCAGAACAATGACATCGCAGATCAGAGTAGCCCCAAAGAAACTCAGGTTCTGAATCATGGAATCATAGAGTGCCTTAGCTTGGAAGGGACCTTGAAGATCATCCAGTTCCAAGCCCCTGTCATGAGCAGGGCTGCTTACCACCAGATCAGGCTGCCCATGGCCCCATCCAACTCAGCCTTGAGCACCTCAAGGGATAGGGCACCCACAGCTTCTCTAGGCAGCCTGTGCTGGCACATCACCACCTGGTGAGTGAAGAGTTTCTTCCTAACATCTAACTTAAATCTCCCCTGTTTTAGTTTAAAGCCATTTCCCCTTGTCCTATCACTATCAGACTGTTTAAAAATTCAGTTCTCTTCCTGCTTGTAAGTAGTCCCTTCAAATACTAGAAGACTCAGCATTTATTTTAGTGTTGGATTAAAACTTCCCTTAAGTTTTATCCTTAACTTCCTCTTGCATTTGGTTTGTTGAAAATCAAGACTTAACATATTTGTTAAGATATGGTACAATTAGCATACTATACCATCAAGACTGAAACTTGAGTAACCCTTGTTTGCTCTGAAGTTCCCTGTTGATGATTTCTTGCAAGAGGCTGATCACTTTCAAGTATTTCCTTCTCACCATCTCCTCTGATCTACCCCACAGATCTGGGACAATATTGACTTTTTAATAGTGAGCTTGGGTTGTTTCCAGTTAAGATAGCAATGTTCTGAGCCTGTGGACCAGCTGCAGGTTGCAGCCTCCATGGTCTGGCTTTGGAGACCCTTACCACATTTCTTTTCTCCACACCGGAGACAGATTTCTGTATCACTGTTGGGATTCATTCTTCTCAGCGTGTTTGTAGAATCGCAGAACAAATGACTGTGACATTCACATGTGTGCTTGACCTCTCCCCTATGCTGTTCCTTGTACTGTCTTCAATAAGGCACCGTTGTTCACCTGAAGCAGATCACAGTGATATGACTTATCACACTCAATGGCCAGACTGTTGTCAGGGATCAGGGGCAAGCCTGGAGATCAGACAGAGAAAGAGGTCAGACAGTAAGTTCCGTAAAATAGATCTATCAGTGCTCTGAGCAGGTGAATACACAATAAAACATCTACAGTTTGCGGCTAAAAAAGAAAGAAAAGCAGAGCCAGTACAAAACCATTCTGATTACCTCAGGATCTCTAGCTGAACCTGCCAACTAGTCTTGCTTGCTGACATTCTTCCCAAGCACATTTGTCTTACAGTCATCAAATAACTCTATCAGTAAGAGCAGCCTGGATTCAGGAGGTGAGCCAAAAAGTGCAGTTCATCCCACAGGGAGCATGTCAAGAAGGAAGTAGGGAAAATGCCAGCAAAGAAATAGAAGTGGTATTACTTACCACATGGTGCACAAGCCCAAGCAGGGTGTCTGCTGCTTCCCTTTCTTATGTCTTGAATGAGTATTTTCTAGAGAGAAAAAAACATCCTTCCTGGTTTCTCCTGTTGCCAGTTCCTTTTAGTTTTAATTCTTCTCTGCACAAATACAATTTTCTTATGTCAGGAGCTGCCTAGGAAAGCAGTGGAAAGTGTTGGTGTCTGCTAGAAATCCAGCTGAGGCTTACACCAGGGAGCTGAGGTGAAGTACTCGGGGCGTACCTGTGTTTTGGGGCATGGCTTCATTAGTTCTGTTTTTCACTCAGTCCTGGCTTCAGTCCAGGTAACTCTCGGAAAAGGTGGAGATACGAACTTTGCACTGACATGCCGAGAAACTTGTCGTCTTGTTTCTTCCCATAATAAACAAACCATGGCATGCCCACCTGCCACCTGGTGGTCCCTTGATTTTGACAGAAGTCTTGCAAGAACGGGAGGCCTTACGAACAATCAAGTTTATTGATTTCTCACATATCTTTTTCTTGGTTTTATTTATGAGGTGATAGCCCAGTTGTATAATTACAGAATCAGAGAATTGTAGGGATTGGAAGAGACCTCTGGAGATCACCAAGTCCAACCCCCTGCTAAAGCAGGCCCTCTACTGTAGTAGTTCCCTGTCTTACTTGAACTGAGAAGCCCAGAACTGGACAAAGTACTCCAGATGTGGCCTCACCAAGGTAAAGCAGAGGAGAGGGGATCACCTCCCTAAACCTGCCACCCATGCTCTTTTTAATGCACCCCAGGATACCTTTGGTCTTCTTGTCCAGAAGGGCACATTGCTGCCTCATGGCCAACCTGTTGTCCACCAGGACACCCAGGTCCTTGCTTGCAGAGCTCCTTTCCAGCAGGTCTTTCCCTAACCCATGCTCTTTCTTGTCTTTTGCCTTGAAATTGCCTAGCTTCACTAATTTGTGCAAAACACAAAAACAAATCTCCTTAGATTAAAAAGGAATGACTTTGGCTCTTGAGTCTTGCTTGTTACAGCAGGAAAGATGTTGAATCACTTGCTGAAACTTAAAGGATTTTTCCTGTTCTGACTGTGATCTGAAGTGCAAGATTTATGAAACCTACTGCAACTATCCTCAGACCCTTGTAGAGTTTAGGATTTCTAACCACATACACCTTTCTCTGTCATCTAACATGTTAAATTCTTGCTGTCTTGGTCTTACCTGCCTCATTTGCTCTATTTGAAACAGAAAAAGCTGGAACTATTGAAGTTCTTCTTTCTGGGCAAGAATGCCAGATAACCTGAAAAACACAGTCTTCACCTGAGAAACCTCAAGAACAAGAGAGGCGCTGGATAAGACAACAATCTCTCCAGACTAAAGGTTGACACGGGTACCCTATTCAGAATCCCCCATATGTTTGACATTACTGCCTCAAATAGAAAAGAACCCAGCATACAAAATCAAAATACTGAATATGCTAATGCAACAGCATGTCAGATATGGCCAAATAAAAGGCAACAGCTCAGAGGACTAAAAGGAGAAAGGAAGGCTCTTCTTGCTAGTGCTAGCAATGGTGGGGTCTGGAAAGAGATTTATTTTTAACGTACTATTGCTGCCCTCTAGTGCTCTGGAAAACAATCTGTCCACAATTCTTAGCTATGAGCAGAGGTTATGTAAAGGAAGAGTGCTGTTTCCAGGAATGAATGGGAAGGGATATATACAGTCAGCAGCATCTACAACTGAAAAGATGAAAGATAGCTCTGAGTGGATGTTAGTCCATATAACTATGAATTACCTCAAATTAGCTTCACCAATGCAGAGCAGGCCAATTACCTCGCCCATTTTAGTTTCCAGCATCAAAGATTTGCATCAAGAACCTGACAGTTGCTGAAGATAAGGTGGCAATGGTCAATAGTTCACAACTCCTAAAAGCAGTCTTGACCCCAAAATTGACAGATAGTACAGGGATAGTCTAATGTATTATGGATATTAAATTATTTTCTGACTTTTGTGATAACCTCAGTCTCCAAAGTACCCTCCACAAACCTTTACTTTTGCTGTGTTATTCTTTGGTTACATAAAGCTCATTAATATAAAATATATAATAGCCTCAGATAATACATAACAATGTCAGAGAAGGGAAGCAGCCCTCCCAGTATTTGCCAAATAAAGGTATGCTTTGTCTGGAGTTTAATTTTTCAATTGGTAATGCTCTTCTCTCCTACCATTGCTGAAGACAAACAGTACTTTGTCTGCAACTCATCATTCTGCCATCATCTGAACAACTACAGAATCAGAGAATCATAGAACTACCAAGGTTGGGAAAGACTTCCAAGATCATCCAGTTCAAACTACCACCAATATTTCCCCACTAAACCACATCCTTTAGAACAACATCTAAATGTTTCTTGAACACCTCCAGAGACAGTGGCTCAACCGCCTCCCTGGGCAGCATTTTCCAGCATGTGACCACCCTTTCATGGAAGAAATTTTTCCTAAGCATCAACTTTGGCTTTGTATGGAAACTCAAGCAATATGAGAAATAAATTTAGGCCTGACACCCTTATTTCTCTGCGTTCTGCCTCTAACTTGTTGGGTCATTATGGCCAAATCTCTGCAGATGGTATTTCCCCTCTGCCTGCAGAGCTGGCATACATTCTGCGACATCCACCAGCACTGCAGGCACCACCTTTCCAGATGGCAGCAATATCTCAATCCACGGACAAACTGTAGATATATAGCTGCAGGCAGAGTGAAATCCAGATTAGGAAATAATAACTGAAATAGCTGTTCAACTGTGGTGGCTGTCAACTGTGCACAGAATGCTAATAAATATGTGATATGAACTGACAAAAGATTTAAAGGAAGCCTTACAACAAAAGGCTGCAGGAAATTAAATCTACTTAGTTTAGTAAAGGAAAGGGGAAGGATGTAGTATGGAACCAGTCAGAGAAGGATCCTCAGCCACACAGAGCTACTGCAAGAAGCTGTCTGTTGCAAGAAGCAACAACTGCGTACATGCAGGCTAGAGATCACCAGAGAGACAAGTGAGTGAAGCACCAGAGTGAAATCTACTTCAGAATATTATGATATTTTGGAAAAGACAGTTCAAGTGCCTCTTGAATTTGAAAAAGGAAATCCTTCAGGGAAATTTAAATACCTGTGTTATGCTGAGATCACTCAAAGCGATCATAACCTCATCCTCTGGACCAAAAAAAATCCTCATGACTCAGTTAAATTTTAAACTTATCAGCTCTGTCTGATTGTGCAATATTTATTCCTGTTAATTGTACAAATAAACAAAGTAAGCACTCTGTGCTACCATCTTAGCATGTGCAATTACTTCTTAAGATACTCCTGTGGCAGCGAAGATTGAATGTTGATTAAAACTCACTCTTTAGAAACAAGTCTTCTGGGAGCTATTCCATGTTCTGCCCTGTTTGCAACAGAGTAAATAATTCTGAGTTCACAAACAGGAACATGAGCTCAGCCTTCTAGAACTGGATAGGCGTGAGCAGGGAACTGAATCACTCTTGGGCAGAGAAATGGGATAAAGTCATGGTGACCTGGCTGGGCTGGTGGCTGGAAGGGTCTTCTCTCAGGCAACTCAGAAGAGAGCTAGGGAATTGACCCGAATTTTGCTCTTATAAAGGGAGAAAACATGGGAGGTCATTGATGAAAGCAGGGATGGCTGCACGGGGCTAACTCCTCCCCATCACTGGTGAGCCCAAACAAACAGATATTCAGGGAAATGCTTGTCCTGTCCCTCTGTTAATGCCCCTTCTCCCTCTCAAGGCCTTCTCTTCTCCCTTTTTTGTTATCTGCTTGGAGAAAAAACATTAGGGTTTCTCCTCTACTTGTAAGGCCAAAGAGGCTGGAAAGTATTGCCCCTATTCTTACTACTACTGATGGTGTTTTACAGTTGGAGGGCCTCTTCTGTGACCAAGCATCAAGAGGAAGGACAGAGACAATAGAGCCTCCTGAGTTTCTAGCAGGACATTTTGCAGGGGATATCTCCCTGTCAATAGAGAGTCAGGGCAACTGGGAAAGACAACGAAGTATCTGGAGCTCAGAAGGCAGGTTACATTTTCTTGGAATGGCCATCTGCCATCCAGCTAAGGCACATGCCACTGACTTTCAAATCCTGTTAAATATTACAGTTGAGTTCATGGCCCACTTCAGAGAGAGCTGATCCTGCCATTGCTGCCCGGGAATGTTCTTGGGAGTGGACACTACAGAACCTTAGGAGCATGGCTTCAGGGACGCATCTGTTCAAGTCATGGCTAAGGATGCTGCGGAGCCATTCACAGGCCACGCACAGGAAGGTGACTTTCTGGTGAATGCCGACTGGCTGAAAAGGGAGCAGGGAGTAGGGTGGGAGTATGTGTACGCACATCCCCTGGAAAAATAAATATTTTGGTATTTGCTTATATTTGCTTCCTTACTAGTGGTGGTGTTACTTGTAACCTCACCCCATTCCACAGCCTCTGCTGCAGTGAAGTCAGGTTGCTGTCAGCCTTGAAAGCTGCATAACCAGTTTCCTAAACTTCCTCTCAGACCCAGCTCCACAGGGTGGGAACATATACAAGAGAGCAGCCATCAGCTTCTCTTTCTATATTTTTTCTAGAAAAGTGCTCAACTGTACAGATCATTATCATAGGAAAGCTGAGGAAATAAACTTATATACAGGAGAAGAACAGAGTTAGGGTGGTAAATCGGATATATTGCATTAGTCTGTTGTGAAATTCAGTTATTCTTTTCTTTTTTCTTTTTTTTTCTTTTGTGGCTTGCATGCTGTGGTCTCTGATCCTCTGTCACTCTTCCAGCACCACTCACAAATGCATACCTTGGTGCCTGCAGACACCACTTCTCATAGGTTGCAGTAAGAGGAAAATGCTTAAGTCATAAGCATACTTCCTCAAGAGGAGGAAGCGGTCTCACTGTCCACATTTTTGGTGAAGTTCTTTCGCTGGTAGAAGAAAAAGGGAATCGGACTACCCTCAAGGGTCTAAAATAGTTGTCCTTTCCAATTATGTATTTCGTATGAAACATGAAGGGCACTTTAACACCAGCCTTTTCTGAAACTCACAAGAGTGACAGAAATAACTATATTTTCTCAGTGTACAGGAGCTTCTTTTCTTCATACTGCACTGGGACAGGTTGTCCAGAGAAGTGATGGAGTCTCCTTCTCTGGAGACATTCAAGACCCAGCTGGACTCCTACCTGTGCAACCTGGGCTAGGGAGCTGCTTTGGCAGGGGTGTTGGACTAGATGATCTTTAGAGGTCCCTTCCAACCCCTACAGTTCTGTGATTCTGTGATACATAACACCTTATCTTCCTAAATTTCTTATGTAAACCTTAGATTCCTATCAAGTTTATCAAAACATACAGCATTAGAAAGTGGGTTAAGAAATAAAAGCTAGATTTTCTTGTTCAGTTCTGTTTTATTAGCGTAAGCAGCTTTCTTATCTATTTAAAAAAGAAACAATGAAACAAACACTGCAGGCTTACACTACTAGTACAAGGAACAAAATCAGGGAAAAATAAGCAAAAAGTGTTATTAAATTTCCCAAACCTCATTTTTTCCTTCAGTTACCTCTGTGACTCTCTCAATGTTAAACCAAAGCCCAGATACTTGAGCCCAATCATTTCTAAATACAACAGACACAACTCTGATATCTCTGAGGTGGAACAGATTATGATTAATAGGCCAAATCCCAAGATTCCTCTTATAAGCTGTCATTTGATCTTTCTCCATAATCTTTACACCAGGTAGTCTTTCTTCTCTCCCAGATAAGAAGCTACCCAGAAAACCCAAGCCTTCCCAGCAATGAAACAGAATAACTGCTGCTCTAAGTCTGTATTTGTTATTGTGCTAAGCAAAACATTTGCCCATGAATATCAATGACAGAAAAGTCTTCTGGCAGAGGCTGAGACAAACCTTACTAGTTTTATGTGAAAAATATATAAGTACAAATAGATAAAAGAATTCATCTCCTATAAATCAGATTTTCTCATTTCAGATAAGAACAGTGATTCCACTGTGATAGAAAGTGATTTCAAGATGATAAAAAAAGCTTGTCTGCATTACAAAGATGTCCTGCTGCTTTTACCTTCCTCCTGACTGGGGCAAAGTTGTAGAGAAAATATTTAACTTACTTTTTTTAAAATCAGATTATAAAAAACACACAAACTTTAAAGACTATGAATTCATGTCATGAGTATCATCTATTAAAAATAGGAAGGATTTTAAAAATGTGACTTTTTTATTGCTCTTGATACTATTTTCATTGAATCAGATGTGCAAAATGAGGAATATGAAGACACCAATCTTTGTTCTGTACCTTTTCACTGTTACTGTCCAATTCTCACATACAATGTGGCAGTACTCAGCTTGAAAGCAATGCAATTTCTGTGATTTCTTTGCTTTGACTGGAAAAGGAAAGCTAACACAAATGCAGATATTGATTCTAAGACTGATAGAAAAATCTTAGTGATATAATCTTGTAACAAATTTGACCTAAGGAGTTGACACCTAAATTGTATGCAAGATTTGTCATAGTTAATTTGCTTTGAAGGCCAAAATAGATCATGGGTCAGCTCTGATGGAGAGAGTGTGTTTGTTATTTTACCAATTTCTGAAAGGTCTCTGATGAGAACCATATGTAGCAGGAAAACATTCACTGGCTTTATACTCCTCTGAGCTCTCCTTGTTGTTCAAACAGCAACACTGTTGGGAATGCGATTTGGGGACAGGTAGTAGTAAGGGAGCTTTTTGTTCTTGTTGCGCTCAGTGATGGCGCTGACGATCTCATCCAGATTCTTGCGGAATTTTGCCATGGCCTCTTTCACTGGCTTCTCCACGAAATGTTCATCCGGGTACATGCCCAGAAAAAGCTAGTTGAAAAAAAAAAACAACACCAAGAAATCACCCTTTGAGATCAAAAAACTGTTCTGTCTCAATGCTAGGTTCTGCTAGCAGAACAACACCCTGAGCTTTAGGAGTGCTACTGTTATGTCCAATCAATATTTGAGCTAGTCTACGCTAGCACTGCCAAGGAAAGATGTGTACTGTCCTCCCTCCATCCCTGGCTGCTGTTTCTCATTCGTGAATGCTCAAGTCAAACATGGTCAGGGGCACTACAACCTCATGAGTCAATGCGGTCTTAGCATAGCTCTCGTCTCACCTACATCCCTACCGCCTGGAAAAAGGAGGTCAGCTTACTTCATTGTCCTGGAACTGGCTCAAGGCCCAGACAGCTCCCAGGTGCCAACAAGAACGCCCTCTGTCTGGCAGACTCTCCACAATCTGCTCGATGGTGACTGTCCCCTTTTCTGTCGGAGGAGGGCAGCGCATTGTCGGTGGGGCATTGGGAATCCACGAACACCAGTCATACTGCACAAGGAAAGAAAGCACAGCAAAAAGCTGCAACAGCAGGTATTCAGGAACACTACAAAGGTAATGATGAAATTTGGCACTTGGGAGCCTGTTTGTATAATATTAGTCCCTCAGAAAGAGAAGATGCTAATGAAACTAAAGGACAGAGAGATGCTTTTGAGGTAAGAAAGTCCCTACTGTCTTTCCCAGAAGGATGTCATAATGGAGAGAGTGGGGTCACCTTCATAGGAGCAATTATTCTGCTGACCACAGGCCCAGATTCATTGGTCAGGGTAAGAATTTAGCTACTTTAATAAACATAGTCTAAGGTCATCTCTGATGAAGTCACTAAAAGTGGTACAATTTCATTTTCTCCGACTGCTCTGTTCTGCAAAACCTGCTCTAAGAACATGCCTGCAGTACCATGGTAAAACATGCTTGCAGTTTTTATTGTGTTTGGAGGATGTTTGCTGTTCTCCAGTCAAAACGCACCATTCTTAAAATCCCCAGATCAGGTTATAATCCCTGTTATTTGGGTTGTGATTCCCTATGCCAGAAAGAGCAATGCAATGTCTGCTTATCTTCCAAACAGCGCTTCTCAGACAGTGCCCTGGTAGGTGCATATCCAGCCCAGAAGGATGAGCAGATGTCCCAGAAATTCCTACCTGACCAAAATTCACAGCTGCATGCTGGGCTGATGTGGTAAATATGATCACTGTGAGGTATTCTGCTAGTTTCTCTCGTGTCTTGATCACCTTGGGAAACCCTGAATGAAGAAGAAAAGAATTAAGTAACCAGCCATGAAATAACTGAGTTACCTAGTAAACATCAGCTGAAGGTGCTAATTGGAGTACCATGCAACAGTTATCAAAGAGCAGGGCATTCGCTTTCTGACCCTGTTACTGGTTCTGTCATGTTCTATAACAGGAGTTACTCAAACTCTGTGTCTTGGCTGTCCAGCCATAAAAGCAGATGATCCTTCTTTACCTGATACAGATTTGTAAGGCATCATCATTGTCTGCCAAGTAGGTGCCATTCCTTAGGAGAAAGGTAAAGCATAATTATACCTTTAAAATATGAGGCATCTCTGTCCTCATATCTTACCTACTGTGCATCAAGGAATCCAGAGAGACCCTTTTTCTTACTAATGCAATGCAAGCAGAGAAAGTTCATGCCAAAGAGCAAATGGCTGTCTGCTTGCATTTAAATGTCTGAGGCTCAGCAATCAAGCGTGCTGTGTGAACAAGTGTGGGGAGAGATTATTTGCTGAAACAGTAAGTGAGGAAATGAGAACTTCTGAAACAAAAAACAACAGAATGAGGAACAGAAATAGTTGCATCAAGCAGTCTTTGAGGGGGTGTAATCAAACAGAGCTATTTAAAGAAAGAACAGAATAGTCAGGGACAAGGGAAGTATTTTGTCACCAAAGCACATCTGTGCCTGCATCTTTCCTGTCCCAGCATTACAGTCCTGCCCTCTTCTCCCTAACCCTGTCACAGCCCACTGTGGTGACAGATCCCAGGATACCTAGAGAGCTGACAGCAGCTCGGAGTGAACTACCTCTGTGCCAGCTGCTGCCACGTCTGTACCATGAATCTGATGAAGATGCAAAACTCAACCTGGCACAGGCAAGAGGACACGTTATTTCTGGTCAGGCACCAAGCCCTAAAAGGAGAGGATGCACACCCCTTCCTGCACCCTCCTTTTCTCCTCCTTGTAAAGGAACTTGGCAGGCTCTACCATGCAACAGCGTCCACACTTAAGCCCTTCCTATTTACCAACCCAGGTCATCCTTCTCACTCTATCCCAGCCCTTGTGGCAGTAGTGCAGAGAAGTGACTGCAGCTGGGCAGGTTTCCAACCTATAGGGTCAGTCCTGTCATTGGTGATTCCTGTAGTGTCCCATCCTAGCTGAAAGGCAATGTACTCATTCCCAATCAAAATGCTTACATCAAACATGAAGTTCCCACTGTTATAATGTGTGGAAACATCAGAGTTCTGCCTGGACTTCACAGACACAAATATGCACACTGCCAGTGTCACAGCAATCTGCCATGGAGCTCTAGTCAAAAGGGGCTTCCAGATATAACTCTGCCAGGTCAGTACAAAGAATCTCCACCCACCTGTAAAAACTCCTAAAATCTCTCTTGGACAAAACATGTGTGTGGAAGAAAAGAATAAGTTTAGGAGAAGGCAGGAGACCCTTAACTTATGTGGGAGAATAGGACTATGTTCGAGGTAAGAGTTCATACAGCCAAGTAATAGTTTTCCAGCAATGAAAGGCAGCAAGAGGAAATAGAGAAAAAGAAAACACTTCTTGTAAAGAGTTCTGAATATCTTCTCTTGAGGAGAGCAGAACAGCTCAAACTTGACGTGCATGTTAAAGTACAGTATGACATTGATGGGGAGATTTTCACTTGTTATTTGATGCAAGGTTTGAAGGACAGGATTCGAAGGATTTCTAGCACAATCTGTTTGGTGTCAGCAACAGATAAAGACAGCCTCTTTCCTAACAAGCTTAAAGCCTCAGCGTAGAAAATCAAAGGTCTGATCCCCCAATGTACAGAGATGACATGCATTGCTCAGTCTTGTGGTGAGGGGTGCAGAAAAAGGAGCAGTCTCCTGAGGGAGGAAGGGCCTGACCCAGGGTCTAATCCATAAAACTGAGTCTGCAGACCAAGAAGGGAGGGGGTCACCAACAGTTTAAAACACGAAGTGCACCCAGCCTTGCCATCACTAGGGGCCTGGCAAGCTGCAGACCTGGCCAGGCCATCATACCTTACCTGAGGCCTTCACACCCCTCATCCCGTACATGTAAATGTCTTTGACAAAGGCCTGGAGTTCCACATCTTCACACACCACCTCATCGCTCTCATAGTAGATTTGAATCACGTCCTCGGCAAAACTGCAGACAGAGGAACAAGTGAAAAAGACTAAACAAAAAAGCAGAAAGAAATCCTACTGAAGACCTTCTGCTGAGCTTGCAGAGAGGGCACACTGCATGAAGAAGAGTGGGGCTCAAAACCCTCCATAAAAAGTGGGAGTGCAAACATTTCTAAATGCAAAATCACTGCTCCACCACCAAAAGTACGTTGGATCACACTCATAGAAGTATAGAATATCCCAAGATGGAAGGGTCCCAGAAGGATCATCAAATCCAACTCCTGACTCTACACAAGACTCCCCAAAAGTCAGACATTCTCTTATCTCCGGAATAGTCCCAGTGCTCCTCTGTGCTCCTTAGTCTCTTTTTTGATCTGTTTCTCCTCCCCAGATCTCTGCCCTCACATCTACATCCTTTTCTTTACTTAGCACAGTCTCCCTCTGTACATCACCCACAGGGAACTGGGGTTCCCAAACAGTGAAGACCCCCTGCTCATGAGACATTCCAAAGCTGCTCCTGAATACTGTTCAGACAGCTCACTCCCTCCTACCACATGCCATAAAACCTAAGTGGCATGCTCCAAAGTGGGGATGGCCCAGGAAGTTACTGTTGGCTACAACAAGTCCACAGCTTCTCAATATGCCCACTGAACACAGAGAACATCTCCCTGTTCAGTTCCTCTTCTCACAGTCCCTCCTTCTATACACGCAGCACAGGCTAACTCACCTTGGAAAAAAAGGGGTCTGAAAACATGAAAATAATAGAAGGAGTTCTAGAAGCAATGAGAACAGAAAAGCCTGATTTCATGTGGATTTGTATCTCATGACTTCATGACTGATTAAATGAAGTATGTGGAGACATTTTGTTAGCTCTGCAGGTACCTACAATCTCTTGCCAAATATTATGACAACAAATTATACATTGAAACATTTGGCTACAGAAGCTTACCAGTGGAATTAAGAATTGTTGTCCAGTTCAGATTTCTCTATCCATTAATTGCAATTCAGAGACCTCTGCAAATATGTCAGTGCGATTTCTGTTCGCCAACCAAACCAAATATTAATACTGAAGCAGACAGATTAATAACTGCATACACATCAAAGGTTTTTGTAATTTTTGCTTTCATGAGAAACCAAACAAAAAGAAAAACCTGCAATATGCAGAGAAAAAGTGACTCTGCCTGAGCTCTGCCTCCATCCCCTGGTACATGTACCAACCTCATGCAGAAGGGAATCCTTCTCTTACACAGCAGCAGTATTTTAGCCCTCCTTCCATGCAAATACAAAGTAGGATATCAAGTACATGTGTGGCCTTTTGGGATGAAATATCTTTGTCAAGATATGTAGTTAGTTTGGAAATAAAAAGTAGAGGAAAAAACATCAGAGAAGGGGTTTAAAAATCCACTGGATGACCCTCAGTGTTTCCAGAAGGACACATTTGACTTTTTGAGCTTGGACCACCCAGGCAGCAATGCTGGGGATAGAAGCCATTTCATCAAAGAGCAGAGCCTGGCACTCCCTTAGAGAAAAGGAGGCTGTGGCCTCAGGTCTGAGGACACCCAGCACTCAGTAGCTCACCGCTCGCACCATTTATAAACCAACTACTTACGATGAATCTCTCAGCCAAGTCTGAGTCCTCCTCCAGCTAACACTAGCAAACAGTCAAACTAAATTGAGTTTGCTATCAGGTATTTGAAAAGATATCCTATCTCAATTAGCACAAGAAAGCACAGGAAAGAGAAGGAGGGTGGGAATAAGCACACACAGGCCGGGAAACTACATCAACCAACCATAGAAAAGTTATAATTTCCTTTTCTCTCAAATGGGCACCAGTAATTTTAGGAAATATGACAAGATATTCCCTGCTACAAAATCACAGGAGACAAAGATATAACCAACGTTCTTAACATCAGTCTTGCATTGTAAACATCCCATTTTCTGAAGAGGAGCTATGTTTTTGTCTTGCAAGACCTCTCCAGATAAAAACTTGCTGCCCTTCCTGGCAAGATCTGTGCCTTGCAATTTTATGGCTCTTTAAGAAAGATTTAGTTCAGATCGGTTAATGCTTTAGTTCACTGGGCTTCAAAACACAGCTCTCTCATGCGAACCATACTTAACATTTCCACTTCCACAAAAACCCCAATGGGCTCACATGCGTGGCTCAGGCTGCTCCATTCTCTCTTGGTTTGTGCATAGCTAAAAAAGGTTAATTGAATTCCCTTTGCAGGGCCAAATTCATTGAATTGTTTGAGTTGGAAGAGTCCAACTTCCCTGCAATGAACAGGGACATCTCAAGTGACATCCTGTAGAGGAATACATACTTATACAGGGGTTTCTGAAATGCTCAGAAAGTGCAGGAACCAAGAGCATATGTTCGACTATATATTTCTCCTCAGATGAAATTAATGTTAGTGGCATGACTGCTGCACTCAAACACTATCTGAGCTCAAAACCAGGCAGAATGCAGCCAGTAGTTTGCAGGTAAGAGACTATTTTTCAGGTTATCAGCTGTGCCATCGTCCTGCTCAGTTATGCCTCACACAAACAAATATGAGAGAGGCAACAAAACCTGACCTCTCAGCAGGAGCTGAAAGCTAAGAACTGTTCTTCAGGATGGGTTCACAACACCCTCCTTCACCCGTGTGAAGGCATTTATTCCTTGCCTTAGGACAAATATCATTTCAATCTGTACCACTTTAGGAAATTATTTTAAATGGTACTGGAAGCCCTCACCCCTGGGAACTCTGCAGGCTATCAAAACAATTTGTTCCCATGCTTCTCTCTATCAAAGAATAATTTGACTGAAGTCTACCCCAAATCTTTTTTATTGTCATTTTAGCCTTCAATTTCTTGAAGGCTAAAGAACCTGTGTCTACAGACACAGGGAAAAATTCTTTTTGATGAAATGTTATCTTTTTGAGTACTTTACCCTCGTCTCCTCTCTTCTATACCTAAACAATGCTAACTCTTGGAATTTCTCTTTACTCCTCCAGGTTCTGTACCCTCAGCCCCCATCTTTCTGAAAATACACTGTTCAATTCATGGTTTAGCCTTGTTGCTGACAAGAGAGGGAAGAAGAATCATAAACAAGTTCCACGAGCAGCAAACACACTAGAGGAAACACACGAACCACATACAGAAGAGAGGAGCACCTGGCACCAACCAGTATGACCTACTGATCCCCTCCTAGCACAGAAAAGACACTGTGTGATCAAACGTGTATTCACAAGGCTGTGATGTAGAGCAAAGTGAGCAGAGACAAAATGGAGTAGTGTCTCTGGGACAAAGACTTTATTGGTCCTTTCCAGATCTACAGTCTCTTACCTCTTTATAGCCTCCCAGACTTTAATGCCATCATCTCTGTAGTAGTAGTAAGGAATATCCTCTTTGCTGTCCATCCCCTTAGCTTTTATATCCTCAGGGAAACAGAGTGAGCTGTAAGTCAGATCCTTCATTGCTTTCTGAACCATTTGTACATGTCCTCCTCCACCTGTGGCATTTGCCTGCAGGAACAACAGCAGGATATGAACAGTGGGAGATAAATTAGGCTCACTTTGTGCCAAGACTGGCTGTCCAAATTCCCAGGAGATTTGTTTTTACTGGGAGAGAAGCACATCTCCACACAAACAAGTACCAAACTGCAGATGTCTACTGCAGCTCTGCATTTTGACTTCAGTTTTCACATCCCTTCCACAAACCACTGACAATATATCCTTTTTTTTTCCACAGGCACATCTTAGGTATCATCTTATAATAGTACTATGGAATACAGTAATACAGTACAGAAGTATGGAAGTACTGAATCCAGAGCACTTTCTGCCAGCTCTGTGCTCCAGAATGAGTGTGTGTGTGAAGGAGGGCAGTCAGGAGTGTACCAGCCCAGAGCTTTCGCTAAACTACCAACTGTTGCTGCAGAGTGGTTTAGGATTGACGACAGGTGGTGGTTATGAATGGAATTTACTGTTAGGCACCCTGGGAATTAAGCCTGGAATTTGTCCAGTGCCAGAGGTGTATGAGGAACAGAGATGTTCTGAGACAGAGGCTCTCTCTGTGAAAGGTCTTCTGAAACCTCTCAAAATGTCCTGGTTGCAGCTAGCACATTTCCACAGAGAGTGCTGTATGTCAACCCATCGTGGTTCCTAGATGAGGCATGCTGTTTCTGGTGTAGCGAGGGGATGAAGAGCAGTTGTAAATACTACTACAGTTGAATCTAGATGTTTGGATACCATACAGTTCCAAATTGGTGACTTAGAAGTGAAAGATACTATCTTTAGCACAACAGGAAGTGAATTAACTCAAGGCACTGTTTCTGTGTCTCAGATGATGCTGTTAACGTTTGTGCTTTAGCAGAAAAGTCAAGAAACAATGCAGTATGTGACAGTTAAAGAATTAAAACACATAGGAACCCATGAAAAATAACAAAGATTTGCAAAGGATTACTTACCTTGTCAAAAAGACCACACTCACAGATGAGCTGCTCTCGAGCTTTGGTGTTGATGGCTATTGTGAATCGCATATGTGGCACCAACAGCTGTGAAATATGACAAACAATGGAAGAGGGCAAATTCTTTGATTGAATTCAACAGCAACTATGTGCAGAGTTTGAAGCCTTGATGAGTGCAGGTAGCTCTGCACTGCCTTGCCAGGCAGTCAGTCAAGTCATCCCATCTGAGTTACCACCAGGACATACATTTAGAAAAAGAAAACGTCCCCGACTCCCCCAGAACCTCTTCACAGAAGGACCAACCTTGAAGAGAGGATGCACAGCAGGCAGCTGACGGAACATAGCTATGCTGAACACCTCTGAGACTAGGTGCGTCCGTAAGAGATGGGTCACCGTCTGGTGGATGTGGAAATCAGATGAACGAACCCAAATTTTGGCCAGTAACCAGTCATAGGTGGCATCTGAAGGAAGGAATATGGGATTTTCTGGCCCAGGCTTTTGACCAAGCTGAAAGAGATGGAAATAGTATGATCCCCATATACATTTGTGTTTGAGACAGAAAGCAACATGCCCCTTTAAACTCACTGAAAGCAAACTCACCTGGATTGCAATGGGTACTATTTTATTCTCCAAATTCTTGTAAAGCAAACAGATGGGTGCAGCCAAGTACTGTATAGTGCATGGGTCTGTCTTATTGGCTTCCACACCATCCAGAAGTTCGTAGTCCACTATGAAAATGTTTCCTTGCTGGAAAAAAAAAAAAAAGAAGAAAATGGTTTGGTATGTTTTAATGGAGAGAGGAAAAGATGAAAGAACACAGCAAACAGTGTTCTTGGTGGGAAGGACAGAAAAAGGACAGGTTAGAAGCTGGAAGGCAGATGGGAGAGGAAGAAGACAGCACAGAGAGAGGTTAAGAAAGAAAAGCAGAAAGGCACAAGCAGCAAGGCTCAGAACTAAGGGTGGAGAGTCTTGGCCAGAGGCTGGTTCATGCCCTGCAGTTGCAGGCAGCCGATGGCCCACCCTTGGCTCAAGAGTGATGTTTGCCATTGGGACAGCAAGCACCTCTACACGAGCTACCTGACTTGTGTCTGCTGAGCCCAACAGCAAGTATCTCAGCAAGGAGCAAACTATGTGTTTGGCATTCATGCAGTGACACTGAGTTGCAAACAATTTTCACACTGTTCCACACCTCATGCTCACTGTTCAGACAAAAGGAATGTACCATCCTCCCAGTCCTTCTTCAGCATTTTAGTTCGGCTCTGTGAGTGACAGAGGGTACCATGCTTCTGTGAAAGGGTAGGATGCCCCTCTCACACTCCCTATCCTTTGGGACGAAAGCACTGTGAAGGGCACCCTTCACCTCCTGGTGATATCTCTAACTGGACCTGTAGAAGGGCCTCGCCTGCAGCTCAAGAGAGGAGATGTGGCTGAAGTTTAGCTAGAACAAGGAGTGGAGATCAGAAAACACAACAAGGAACAGATGGAGTCCAACTTCACCCCAAGCCCTACCTTCACTTCTTCCTCCAGGGTCAGGTTTCTTTCCAGGCTGCATTCTACCATATCCATGGTCACTGGCAACTTCTTGGGAATCTCTGTGCATCGCCGGATCAGCACAGGATTGCAGCCATTCAGGAACTGGTAACCAAACATAAAATCTTCTTTCCAGTGCTGCATCACATATTCTAAAGGAAAACAAGTTTGCAGCATCAGTATCACCGCATTTAGGATTTCTCTGTTGCTCCCCCACTCCTTTTGTTATATTGCACTGAAACATAGAACTTCTATGAAAAAAATATGCTGTCCATCTGCAGGCCACCTCCTTAGGTCTTCCATGGTATTCTTCAATCTCAGTCTTCAAATTCTTGAGGTTTATTATACAGACAGGTAAGCCCCAATATGATGGCACAGGCAGGGAAAGTGGAATACCCAAGGTGGGAAGGGCAAGAACAGCAGTGACTGTAGGTGGGTGAAGGGTACCTGGAGAATGATGTTGACTTTGGGCTTCTCACTAACACTGCTCATTGGCTGCTTTTATTTTTCAATTGTTAATAAAAAGCAGATTAATAACTCTTCTGAATAAAATACTGGTTTGGGGGACTCCATCTCCTTACTATTACATTTTTAGTAGTACTGTGTGTTTTCCACACTGCAGTCTTCTGCTTCCTAATGTCATTATTGCCACTTCAAACAACGAGTTCAGAGTCAGAAAATACATGATTAAAAGAAAAAAAATCCTGCTAATGTCAACAGGGAAATGCATGACTGAAAAACATCGTGAATTTGTTTCTGCTAAGGCTTGCTAATGATCAGATTCAGAGGTACACTCATATAGCTGAGATCCATTCTTATAGTTTAAAACATGGAACTGGAGCTTTCCTCATAGGTGCAGAAACATTATCACTGAAATTAAATGTAGGTTATATCTAATCCTAGTACTTTAGGAAGCAATCTTATTAAATGTAACAAATTGATGTAATTAGTTTTAAAAGCTCTAGCCTCCTTGTGTGCTTTACTTCATACTTGAAACCATAGAAATGCCTCCTATTTCTGTTAACTGGCCCTTAGTCAGCTTGAAGTGGGGCAGAACTTCAGAGCAGGAAGGAAAAGTATGATCCTTTGCGGAGCCAGAATGAGCACTTGCACATGCTTGAGGAGTTGCATGTTAACTGAGTAATAGCATCTGTGAATCTATTATATCCAGTACTACAGTAAAATAATTTCAAATAATATAACTGCAGGCCATAGTAGCAGGTTGGGTCTGGCTCACAAATCAAAGGCTTCCCAGCCCCACTTTACAGATGTTACTCCATCAGCCCATCTCCATCTGCTACTCCTTTACCTGGCTTTTAAATAACTAAGATTTCATACCAAAAAGGATTGAAGAAAAGAAGAATTTTGTCTTGGTCTTTTAATACTACTGCAGTGAAATTCTTATCAGTATAAAGGATATTCCAGATACCGAATATTCAAAAGCACAAAAGTGAAACTCAGACCCCTACATATACATTTTTTTTCCTGGAAAGATGTGAGCACATAATGGTAAACATGTCACCATGTTTACTGCAGTGTGCACGAGAAATTCCAACGTGTTCTTGGGATGAGATGACACCTTGGATAGATGCTGTGAGCCCTGTTAAGCACTAACTTGGACTCATTTCCAGGAAGAATTACACCTGGTCCAGTTGTGGAGAGATGGACTATTTTGTCTGCATCAGGACCAGGTGAAGAAGTTGCAGCTCCCAGTTCATTTCAGCCCATTGCAACATGTCCCCAGACTTAGTGGCCTGATGGCTTGCAAGTTTTGTCAAAATGACCAATTGGAACAACCTGTACCACCAAAAGCATCCAAACCATGGGCAGGGGTTTGGAACTGGAAGATCTTTAAGGTCCCTTCCAACCCAAGCCTATCTATGTTTCTATGGTAACACCGCTTTGTGGTCTTGTGGGTTGTTATATGATCAGCAGTCTAAGATTACTGTCTGTTTATGGTAAATGATGTGCAAGCAGAAGTGTATGTCAGCCTTTTCCATTCTAATCAGACATATTCAAGACAGAAAATTAGTCGTTTGATGAGGTACATGTGAGAAAATGCTGATGAACTCACCAGAGATTGTGTTACTGATTCTCACAAAGATCTTCTCAAAATCTGCAAAGTCACTCCAGGAAGACTGGAACATGTGCATAAAACGGTTGATATAGAGATTCTCCATCCTAAAAACAAAGTCTTATACTGTTACATAAACGGTAGCTTTGTTGTTATGAAATAGAAAACATTTATTTTGATTACATGACGGTGGATTTAGAGTCAGGTTTCCTTTCTGCTAGCATCTTCAAATGTGCAAAAAAAAAAGAACATATGCTGCACTAACATGAGGAAGGTAGTTAACAGAGCAAAGAATAGTCACAGTGAAATGGCAAATCCTCCTGAACAGAATTTTAGAGGGGAACAATTCCAGAAGGTGGTAGTTGTAAATTATAAACCAAGTCTGAGAGACCTTAAAATGAACAGGATTAGAAGCGGCCAAAGAGTCCAAGAAGCCCACAAAGACAGCAAGTGGCATTCTGAAAGAGAATTCCAATCAGCATAACCAGAAATCAGACAGAAGAGCTGTTGTTATACTGAGTGCAGACAAGGGACAGGTAGAACAGACTGCTTTTGCTGCTACAGAGAGCAGCCAAGATAAGTAGAGGTGCCTGAAGGCATATTAGGAAGCATCTTGTGCAATTATCTAGGCTGGACCTGGAGACAACTTCTTCAGAGATCTCATAAGCCCTGACAGGGACACAGAAGGATTGTACAGGGAGCACAGAATGGCCTTTCCTGAGCATCGGAAGAAGAAAAGAGAATTGAGCAAGACTTCCTGGACAGATACTAAGTGTCTGAATGTCAGACGAACTTTTAAAGGAAGTGTAACCATGTGAGGTTTCAGCCATGTCAGGTCACTAGGTGGACTCAGGTAAGAAGGTGTTCAGTGTTATTTGGAGCTGCAGCTTTCTTAGAATGGTTGTAAAACCCACTGGTTCTCTTATCAACCTATGCTTGATGATGTAATCCCCATCTGATCACTGAAACACTGAGAGGCACATCTTTCCAAAACATTGAGGGACCAGCATGTTATCAGAGTCATAGATGTAAGAACTGCAGGTGATCTTGAAGCCTTGTCTCATTCTGTCCCACCATTTGGTACAGTATGACATGGATCAGGCTTGTGAGACAGCTCAGAAGCAGACCCACAGTGCAGAGGGTTCCTATTTACCCATTAACCCTGTACTATTCCAAACTGCTGGGCAAGACTTTTCAGGCTCAGCCAGTGGCCAGGACTTTGTTTTTTCAATGACATGACAAGTTCAGGCAGGATAGTGACTTCGATGCCTGGAACAGATTACATTCAGATGTGGTTAAGTGATGAGCTTAACCCACATCTGATGGTAATAGCTTTTCTTCAACACAGCCTCAAAGGCGCATTGACACCATCTTTTGGTACCTGATTGAAAGGCCTAATTTTCCCAAATAGCCAGATGAGAAAAGCATCTTCAAGGGGCAACACTGAGCACAGCCAGATGCCTAAGGTAGTAGGTGTCAATAACTCTCCTTCCCATGCTTTTGAGCAGAGCCATCCCTCATCCTGTCTACAGCTAAAACAGTGTCTAATGAGAATGCAGAGGATCAGCAAGTTCCAAGAGTGAAAACCTTAGAACACTAAATTTAAAAAAAAATAAAAAAAAGATAAATTTACATTTGAAGATGTCTGAAGTAACACTTACGCTTTAGAGTAGTTCAGAATGAAGTCAATTCCTTTCTCGTTGTCAAACTGGATGTCACGGGGCAGTTCACTGTGACAATGGGCATCAATACTCAATGGAAAGCCAGGATGCCACTCCTTCCAGCTGAGAAAAGAGAAGTTGGATTAATTATATAATTTCACCAGCGTAAGAGTTGCATGGTTCTTTTACGTCTATAGCTGAGTCACAGCAGCAGTGAAGAAAACTTGCATCAGATCCACCTGGGAGAAAAATTCTGACTTACACCACAGTGATAACTACCAGCAACTTATAGAAACATGAAGTACAACAGAGGGTATCTATATGGCCAACTACTGTCACAAAACTTAACGGGTCTTAATACCTGTGATATTTCCAAATGTCTATCACAACTGGTTGGAATTGGTAGTAACTACAAATTCACTGGGAAGGGAAAGGGGCAGAGAGAAAGATAGTTGTACAATGTGCACCGTTCAGTCACATCAACCTCATTCTTGAGGCTACAGTTTTGCAAACTAAAACATAGCCATAGGTGTGTTTGTTTCAACCAAAGGGTGAAACAAGCAGCCTGAGATTTGGAGTAAACAGCAATGTGGCATCATTTTGTTCATCATATTTGTGCAGTGGACATAGAGAGAAAAATGGGTTTTAAGTGACTTGAACGCTATCAGAAATCTCTGGTGCCTAAAGGCACGCTCAAACAGCTACCTCCATAAGGGTAAGCTCTACCCTTACCCTTACAGTGCAGAAGTCACTGAGCAGGAAAATCATCTGTCCCACATTTGCAAAAAATTACTGTGAAATGACTGTCAGCTGAAAGTATCAGACATGTATCTCATTTCCTCAGAAAGGCAGCGCTACCAGACGTGCACGCACCCTGGCTCAGCTCCTGAACCCCACCTCCTGATGGTCATGGTGCTCACCCTCTGCTGTTTATGATCTTGTACGGTGCACCATTTTTACCTCAAAAGAAAAGGAGGCCATTTGTGATGGGGAATATTTCAACAGTGTTTCCAAATTGCCTGCCACACATAGAATTCATTGTGCACTATCAGTTACACATCTGAATTGCAAATTGCTGTTTTCCTGGAATTACCAATGGTTTTGACTTCCTTTTTGCATGTGTAAACAAAATTTTGTGCCACCTATCTTTTTCATCTAGATTTTCCTCTGCTGTTTCCCATTATTTGTGATTAAGATCCTTTCTTAGTCAAATTATACTAACAACATATGTGCCAAACCTCAATCCATCAGTTCTGAATGAACACACTGTTATTCTCATCCTCCTTCTCCTGATTAGGAGAGGGTAGCAAGATAAACTTTTATTCTTTTAAAAGTATGTTCCTATGAAAAGGAAATGTATGATGTCTTCCGGAGTTATCTACTGATAAAAGATTTTCCTGTTGTGACATCCTCTTGATTATGAAAAAGTCTACAACTAAATACAGATGGGTAACACCACTGTATTTTGATGGTCCATTTCAGTCTGCTCAAGCAAGGTCAGATCTTCCACCACATCCTGGTTCAAGAAGTGGCTAAAACTCACTACAGCAGCCAAAAAGCTCCAGAATGAGATGACATGTTGATATCACTTTCCAAAACTGGAGTCCTACTTGTAAAAGACAAACAAAATCTATCTTCATCTTTTCTTGAAAGTGCAACTGTAGGTCAGAGGGCTCATACAGAGACTGTACTGCTGAATTTCACCTTTCCTCTTCCAGACAGGCTTATCTGGGACTCAACTATCTTGTAATGCAGCCACATGCAGCAGGGTGAACATCATTTACTATGAATCCCATCTAAGTAAAAAAAATGCACATATAGCCAACACGTGAACTTTTGGTTTTGTTTTACCAGCAGTTCAGTATTTAGAGCAATATGATTGTCTGAATGCACTCTGCCAACCCCTGACCTGATGACAACAGGCCCTGGGCTTTTGGGGAGCTGTGACAGACTCACCGATACATTTTTTGACGATTCTCAAGCTCTTTGCGCCTGTGCTGCTTGAGTATCTGGGTCTTGTCATCCCGGGGGAGCTTTGCTGTGGATCAGGAGAAAGAGACAAGGTTATGAAGTTCCTCTGTCATCAGTCAGGTCTTGAGAATGACACCAGTGTTTCAAAGCCTTCAAACTTCTGTCCTAGACCTTCACAAATCTTCTGTGGGAAATGCTCACACAACCCAGTGTAGTACATCAAGTTCCTAATGTGGCGCTTCAAGGGGCAAATTGGTTAAGCTAAGAATGACTATCTTGTATAAAACCAGAATTCCTAACACTTGGTGTTAAAAGGCCTCAGAAGAGTCATGGGACTTAATTTTATATTTCAGCATCAAGGAGAAATTTCATCAATCAAAGAAATCATAATATTGTCTGGGACAATGTTTTAAGTTAAACTACAACACTAGGAAATATCTTCCATCCTCTCTCCTTGAGCTATAATCTCCTCAGCTAGTGTGAGGCTATAAGCACATTTTCCAGCCATGAGAACAGAAAGACAACCCAGTGAAGCTTCAGTTCCAGACAACTTGCTCTTTGGACCATGTATCCACCATACTGCTAAATAAGATAGAGATTTCCTTATTGATGAGGAGAAAGCACAAAGTACGTGACTTGCTTTACATAGGCAAATGGAAAGGCAGATAAAGTCAGCAGGAGTTTTATGGAAATAGCTATTTGGGGTTGGAAGTATTGGAGGTAATACAACTGATAATACATACATATTGTGGCTAATAGTTGCCAGCTGGCTGTGTTTAAGTTACCAACAGGGTTTCACTCACTTTTGTCCTTCATCTCACCATACTCTGAATGCCAGGCAAATATCATGGAAGTCTGGGATGTACACGAGAAAAGAGGAAGGAGAGGTGGGAAAATTCTGTGAGCTGCACAGGAGGCTTCTTATGGTGCTCACCTCTTCCATCTCGAAGGACAACCTCTTTTTCATCTGTAATCCAACGGTAACATGGGAATTCCAGATAATCACCCAGTGGTGTTTTCACAGTGATATGCTTAAGGTACCAGTCATCTTGGTACCAATATTTTCGTTTCTCAATTTTTATTAGTTGAATTTCTCCAAGGTCTTCTTCCACCGTCACATCATAGGAGTCAACCTACAGAGCAGAAATAGTCAGTGACTCACTGCACACATGGAAAGCAAAGCCAGCACTATACAAGCACACCTGGCCTTCCTCATGGCCAGTATGGTGTAGGTGCAACAAAATTTTCCTGATTTTTGTGAGGGAGAAGGACAAGTACAAGGACAGAGAGAATTATAGATTTGCAATACAAATGAAAGATGAACAAAACAAATAAAACCACGTAAAACACTCCAAAAAATGGGGGAACATTTTGTATCTAATCCAAAGATGGTATCACCTTCTCTTAAATGTTTGCAAGACTGAGAAAAATCTGCAGAGCATGAAAGCTTTTGCTACTGCAATAACCAAAAGAGGTATTGATTGGGCAAGTCAATTCACACTACTGCACCGGAAGGATAATCACGTGGTTAACACACTGGATAGTGAACTCATCACTCAAGAACTGGTACTTCAGTCCCCTCATGAGGCTGGGGATAACCTTTCTGGGACCTTGTTATGGTTTTATGATATTTGTTATATTATTGATATTCCACATCATAACATCACGTAGTGTATTGGGAGTTAAAAACCGGCTTAGAGCTGGTGAGAACACTGGCTCCTAACCACTAGACCAAGAGCATTCACTTTTAAATTCCCAATACACTACATGATATGATGTGGAATATCAATAATATAACAAATATCATAAAACCATAACAGACTGCGTGATCTCCTGCTACATGCAGGGGCAGCATCAAGAAAAATGCAGTTCTGGTGGCAATTGCACTGCTAGGTAACATTGGAACAGAAAAAAATGAGTAATCATTTTGCGCTTGGCCAGTAAGGAACTAAGGAGCTCCATTTGACTCTCCATTTCCAACAGTGTGAACAGGTCAAGGCAAAGGAGAACAGTCAAGCTCCCGTTGTAAAAGCTGAATTGCCACAGCAATCCTGACAACAGTGACCGCAGCCTGTCTGCTCAGAGGATCCTGCTAAGCCTAAGATGGTTTCAAGAAGGGACTGTATTCTCTTGTGGTTTTTTGCAGCTCAGACAACAACCTTAGAAACAGTAACCAGCTGCTGATACCCGAAGGGTGAGATACACTTCCTCTAAATGCTGCAGTGTCTGCAAGACCCTCCTGCCTGGGTGAGTTGTATCATTTGGCTCCTGCCTCAGACACCCTGATCTGCTGCTTCTCCTCACTCCCCAGACAATTGGTATGCACAATTGGTAGACACTGCTACTGTCTTTTTTGCTAGGAAAAAAAAAAAAAGGCTATTTCAAATAAGAACCAAAACCGAAAAGTGATGCAAGATTAAATTTCAGATAGGAGAAAGGAAAAAATACCTATTTTAAAATGCCTCCAGATGGCACCTATTCACCTCAGCAGTTACAAAAGAAAGACCCATAGCAACTTGCATCTTTATGATTAGAAGAGCACATGCTAAGAAGAATCCCTCAGCACTCCTTCCTTTCTCATTTTAACATCTTTCCCATGTTATCGATGCAAAGTATCCTCTCTACGAGCCATGCACAAATTACTAGCTGTGATGATCATTCTAGGTTGAAGACATCTATGTGGCCACGAAAGTTTGAGATGGCAGACCTCAGTTCTCTCAGAATGCATCGCATGAAACTCCAGCTTTCATGTCTCATCTGACTCACAAAAGTGAATGAAAAAGGAACAAACAAACAAACAAAAAGGCTTTGAAATCCATGCTGCAGATAATAAAACCTTGCTTTTGCTCATCTTCCCCCAGTGACAGTCATCAACCAACTTTGAAACTGTTCAGGCTATGGTTGATACATTGCATCTCCTACGAGGTCGCTTCCTATCAACAAAGGACACAAATTTCTTCTAGTGTGCAGCCTAATTTCACTTAAACTCAAATATTTAAAATCAGTCCAAACATCACTTACCAGTGAGATTTAACAGACTAATCTCAGTCTGAGCTGTATTCCCACTTTCCTACTAAAGCCAAAGTCACTAAACAGCTTCTTTCAAAAAGGAGACTCGTTGGGTCTTAACTTAGAATTTGCAGTGCTGATGTCAACAGCACACCCATCCACACAAGGTGATAGTGGGAACTGTGCTTCACAAAAACAGCATGTCACTCCTTGTCAAGTCTGGCATGACAGCATCTGCCTGACAGGACTGGAGTTGAAAATCACAGAGCTCAGATTTCAACCACCATATTAAAATGATTTCTCTGACATTTCCTTGCATCTCCAAGCAGAACAGAAATAGTTTTTTCAATAGAGTCAACACTTATGCTCATGTTGAGAGTTTATGATGCTGAATCTTCAATCCTTCCAACCCCCTCGCACACACAATCCCAGAACAGCTAGAAGGATAATGTACGCACGTAAATTCATTCCCTTGGTGATTCAAGAGTTTAAACCAGCTCTGGAGACTGAAAAGTACTGACTGACTTTTCCCAGAGATCACCACACTAGTGCCATAAGCCTCCACTATGGCAGGCAGTGGCTGTAGGATGTAATCTGAGATCTTGACCAATATACTCCACTACCCTTTTTAAAATTTCTCTTCTTCAAATGTTTAGCTAGCTTCCGTTAAAATAATAATAATCAAAATTCTCATTTACACATATTTATGTAGTTTCTACAATTTACAAAATCTTACTTTACATAAACTTACATTTACATAAACACATCTAGGATTAAAAATGAAGCAGTGGTGTGAACCAAACCCGAAGAGTTGACCCAGGAGTCATACTGGCAGCCAAACTTTGGGCATGACCTCATTCCTCCAGTAGCAGTCACTTTGCAGGTATTAAAAGAACCCTGAAATAGCTTAATAAGTCATTGTCAGACCAAATGTTCCCAAGGGGCTTTAGCCATTTAAGACTGCCGTGGTTCTGTGTTCAAGGCAACCCCAGACACAAGGTGACTCCTCATCCAGCTTCCTCTGCCTCCAAGCCAGAGAGGCCAAGGACTGACCTGAGATCACCTGATGCAGTTTTGCCAGTGAAGTAAAGGTGTAGCAAGGCTGCACAGACAGTGCAAGGCCCAGAGAAGCAGCTGCTTTGTTGCTCAATGTTTTTGTTGAATTTGTTATTTGAGATCTCCTGGTAAACCACATTGTACCCCAATGTCTGCATGGTGGGCCATAGAAGCTGAGAGTTTTTAAACTTTTGGCTTCAGAGAACGGAATGAATGAAGGCTGTAGGACTGTCCAAAGTCCCTTAGCATCCTGTTTGAGCAATTTACCCTTTTGCAAACCCTGAGCTCTTCCTGGCTGGGAAGAGCCTCCTGCTGACCAGCCCAGTGCTGCAAAAGGAGCAACAAACCAGCTTGCTCTATATGCACAAAGCCCAAAGCCACACAGAACTGTGTTTTCCCTCTGGAAGTGCTTCTGAGTGTGTTTCAGCAAAAAGCAGATGGAAGGGTATCAGGAAGCAAAGAACTAAGGGACACAATGACACCCACACTGAAATCGTTCTGCACCAACAGGAACTTACTCAAAAGACAGTGAGTGAAGAAAAGCAGCTCCAGCTTTCTAAACTGCCCATGTCCAGTGCTTGGAGTAGGTCAGATTGAAACTAAAATTACACTGCTATTGTGAAAGCCTCTTCTGGTTTTCCCACATCCCTTTCCTTCTATCAACATTTGGCACGCAGATCTGCTCAGAGCTGATCGGAGGCCTTGTTCCACATGTCTAGGAAAACTCACCATGTGCAATCATTCCAGCGAAGCCATTCCCAGGATAATGGCATTACTGAGACTAGCCCAACATTTAGTAAAGAAACTGGAAAGTAACAAAGCCTTACAAGACAGTTCTGTGGAATTCTGGTTATCTATGAAAAAAAGTGATTTGTTTGTACTGTTTATTCTTATTTTCAGATGTGATCACATTTTAATTGTTTGGAAGAAAAGAAAAATTATAGGGATGCTGTCGAAATGCTGAAGACAGAACAGGTTTCAACTGCTGCACTTTACAAAGCAACCAACATGGAAGTGCTACAGTGTGCTTCAGGGGGTTTTGTTTGCTTGTTTACTTTTTGTTCCATATCTTTATTTTTAATTCTCTTTCCTTCTTTGCACAGCATATCAGTGAGATTCACAGTATTCTGGGCACAACATTACCTGTCCAGGTGCCTGGAGGAATGCACGGCACTGCCCAAGGAAACACTGCCTGCAGCAACACAGCTTCACACATCATGCTGCCAGCTCACGAGGCAGCCATCTCACAGAACACACTAAGGAAGGACTCCATATGGAAATAATTTGGATAGTAAAAAAAAAGTCAAGGATTAGTCACAGACTTTTGCGCCCAGAAAGAAGTGTGACAAAAAAGAGAAAAAAAAGAGATTGTCCTTGTCTCAGCTTGCTTACCTAACAATACATTTGGTACAGAATATTTGTATAGAACATCAGGCAAGCTCTTTGTACAGGTAAAGGCATTCATACAGACTAAGAATTTCAAATCCACCTAGAGGCTACGTTCCCATACATTCTTGTATGTACTCCTTTCAGGTGCACAAATTGCCTGCTGCAGGGCTGCACAAAGCCTGGCTACTCACGCCCTCACCCACAGAGCCCAGCACTCCTGAACCCGCATTTGCAGCCTAAGGATGGGAGCAGGGTGTCCAGTCTCTGGAAATCTGGAGCTCAGCTCCTCAGCCAAAAGGGGCTTAGTTCTCCTGGAAAACTGAGGTCTTCTTCCATCTCTCTTGCTAATGTAGTTTAGCTTTGCTTATATTCACCAAATAAAATAAGACGTAGGGAGGGGAGGGGGAACAGTTGGAGCTTGATGATCTTTTAAGGTCCCTTCCAACTTAAGTCATTCTATGATTTTGTGAAGGGGTGGATGACTTTTTGGGAGATCTGGGTAACCAGATCTCTATGCAATGAATGCTTAAGCATGAAAGAAAGTAATTTCAACAGCAGCAACAGGGAGGTACCCATGCCTCTGAATTTGCTTTTCTCAGGTCGTTTATCCACATACATTTGTGGGCCATATCTACACACACCATCAACCCTAACTCAAAATGCTGTCATACGTGAACCATACTTGAGGTGCCCAATTGAGGAAGGCCAGATAGCTGGCTCACACTGTGCATCCCATGGATAAAAATACACCTACTGGCAAGGCAGCTCGGTGATGGTGGGGCTGAACTTGTATGCACAGTGTCAGGGCTCGTGTCCATAGTGAGATAAAGGGCACTTTTAAAAAAACTTTTGAAGTTCCTTAAATGTCTCTTCACGGAGCTGTGAGTTAGGACTACAAATAAAATACACATTAAAATAAAAAATAAAAAATTCAGAGTCTATTATTTTCAAGTCAGACAATAAACAAATGAACACCATACTAAAAGGGTGCTCAGAGTACAAGGAGATGGCAGCTGGGCACAGCACAGTGCACACTTCGGGGTGAGTCCGAGCAGCCCCGCTGACAACCCCGCACCAGCACAGCCCTACGTCCCCGCACATTCACACCGTTTTCCAGCTTTGGCTTTAAGTTACGACGGAGCGATGGAGAGCTCCGTGCCCCGGCCCGCCCGTCCCGGCGCCCACCCCCAGCCCGGCAGCAGCAGGACGGGCACTGCCGGCCGAGCCGGGGCTGTGCGGGCACTCACCGCTCCGCGCTCGAAATCGTTGTAGAAGGGTTTGTCCAGAAGGTGCCTCTCGCTGCAGCCCGCCGTGCCCTCCAGGCTCAGGTACACGTAGTCATCGGTGCCCGCGAACCACTGGCTGCCCGTAGCCACGGTGACGGTGTAGGACGGCATGGTCCCACCGGCACGGCACGGTCCCACCGGCACGGCACAGCAGAGCCCCGCCGCTAAGCCTCGCCCGGCCCCCACCGAGCACCGCCCCGCTGCCCGGCCCGATCCTGCCCACCAGCTCTGTTCCGCTTTATTACCCGAATTGCTCGCAGCCGCCCCGTTGCCTTCGCACAACGACCTGCAGCGCCAACTGCTCATCGGTGCCTCGGAGCTGCACACGCACGCACACGTCCACAGAGCGTTTCCGCAGAGCACTGTAAGGATCCCACCATTTCACAGTCCCCACCCCGAGCGCAGCGAGCACCGAACCTCTGCTGTAATTAAGATGCTAACGCTGAGACAAGTGAAGAGCTGCCTGTGCTTCTCTCTCGCTCAGCCTACGCCAAGGAAAAGAGCCCCAAAGCACCGGTACTGTACGTCTGGCACTGATGCACCAAGCTCATTGATGCCATGCTCCCACACTTTCATCAGGCACACAGAAGGCCCCATGCTAGCACCCCCTTAACTCTGTCCTGCTGCCACACCAGCCCCGTGCAGGAAGCAGCCTGGCTGGAGCTCCTGCAGATGCCATCACACTGCTGCAGGATTGTTTCCTGAGGCTCTGTTTCAGCCTCTAACACTGCACCTGCAGTGCTGACGGGTTGTGGCTTGTTCAGTGAGGCCACTGGTGGCCACCGAGTGCTGGTGACAACCTGCAACATCCTCCTTTTTCTCAGAAGCATGGCAATACTGCGCTTGCTCAGTCTCCTTGTTGGTCTCTTCTGTGCAGAGACTCAGCTGCTTGCTATTCTGTAACACCCCATCAGATATTGAGGCTCTGCCCAAATTCAAGATAAGCATTTCCATACAGGCATATAGCACTGGCTCTGCAGAATTGCTCAGCACAACTGTCCAGCCTGCTGCTGCTTTTTAAATAGCATCAGAAGTGCAAGGTTGCTACCACCACAAGGCACACCTACAGCAGCTGAGCTCCGATCTGCCCTCCCGAGGCTCAGTCACTAAGGAGCCTTCCTGCCTCGCTCACCCTACAAAAGCCCACTGCAAACTCTTAACTCCTTCCTTATTTTTGCTTTTCCTTCTGAAGAAACCACACCCCCCTTTTTTTTTTTTCTTTTNACACCCCCCCCCCTTTTTTTTTTTTTTTTTTTTTTTTTTTTTTTTGCACAGATGGTAACAAATTTAGGCTCATACACCTTTCACTGCAAGTCACCCGAAACCTGAGAAGGCAGTGGTGCTTCACCTGTCCGACACGGGGCCATCTTCTGGGCGCCTTCGGTTTTGCTGCAGATACGGAGCAAAGTGCTGCGCAAACCTCACTCGGTGGTTTTCCACGTTTCTTTGTGACTCAGATCCCGTGCGGTGGTGCGGTGCTGGAACCCCATCCTGCCCCCCGGTGCGGCTCTGCCTCCTGCCGGGCTGTGCCGTGCGGCACGGCCGCTCTTGTGGACTCGCTAAGGAAAACGCTCATTAAGCTCAGTGCTGTACACAACACCCTCCAGCCCCTTCACAACTCACTCTTTTTAGTCTATTCCTGTAGTACCTTTTGATTTTACCTTGACTTCCACATCCAGTCATTTATTGTCAATGGTATTTAATATTGACAGGATTATCAAATGCTTCGTATCAAGAACCTGCACAACACAACCCCAGACAGCCCTTTTACTAAGAGACTTCATTGCTTCTACCTATGCCTGGAAGTCTTGTTCTTAAAAGACAGGGAAATTTAACAGAAACGTGAAATAAAAAGAAAGAAGGAGGGAGCTGCCACGATGGTCCAGCGTTGGGCTGAGGGACTCTGGTGGACCCAGAGCATGGACTGGGAGAGAGCACAGGACACTGTGGGACAGGATGGTTATTCACAATCCCCTCCCTCTAAGCATGTTCACTGCACTGAGCTTGTCAGGGGAGGGACACTGCTGTCTCTCTCGACCTCCTTGCAATGCTAGTGACAAGTGAGGTTGTGCTGTGAGGATGTTGCATTCCTTACTGCTCCCCTGAGGCTACAGATGATTTGGATGGGCAGATGGCTCCTGGAGCATGCTAATAAAGGATGGGAGGAATGATGTAACATGGTAGTTAACCAGGAATGGAGTTGATTAGCGGAGCCTACGGATCTTTCCAGGCTACATAAATAATCTAAGGGACATGGGCTTGATAGCTGAGAATACACGGGTCCTAATTGTCGCTGCTTCACCAGACCAGAAAGCAGCAGTTCCTGCTGCCATCCCTGCTTGGAGGACCCACAGATCTCCAGGAGCACAAGGTGAGCAGAGTGCCCTCGCTCTGCCAGCCAGGAACAGCAGTAAGGGACTGAAGCCTGCTGCAAATGTCCCAGGCCCTGACAACAGGGGCAGAGTTTGTGCAGTATCAGATCCATCTGAAGTCAAGCTGGTCCAAATTAATCCCCAGAGTAACACCTTTAACTTCTGCCACCACTTGATTTGTCTCAGCTCTGCCAGAAAGCTGCTGAACAGTTGGATTTAATCTTCATCTGATTTCTCTGGTGTGTATCAACTGCTCAGGTGTGGCCATGAATGTTGCATGGTCCTGAAAGCACTCTTTGGGGATAAAAAAAAAACAAAACACGTTGTTGCTGGCAGGAGAAGCACTGACTTAGATAATCCTGTCGTCTTGGAAAAGAATCAGTCCTCCTATAGCGCAGCACATTCAGGAGCAGAAAGTTATGCACAACAACAAGACAAGGGGCAAGCCAGACTCCAGGGGAACCTCAGTGCATCCTCAAGAACAGAACAGCAGTGCTTTGTGAGTTAATTTGGGGTTCACAGGAGTAAGGCACATACAAAGTGCTACGTACATTGCCTAAGGCAGTTGTGATCAAGTCTTCATCCAGGGACATTTTGTACTCAATCCAAACCCCTATTTCCCCTGAAAAGGAAAGCTGCTTTCCCAAGTGATAAATCCTTCTAAACTCATCTGCCCTGCCCTGTTTGCAGGTGGCCTTTGAGGAAGGGATCATCAGAGTAAACTGGCACAGCATGGGGCTCCCAGCACAAAAGACTGGGAGGTTAATTATAGTGAAGTCTTAAAAAGTTAGGAATAGCCAGCCTGATTCCTTGAGCCTCAGAGGTTTAGCAAGCACACCCTGAGAGATGTTCTCCCTCTGCTCAGTGCAGACTCCTGGTTGTTTTATTCAGTTACTCCAAGTCCTCTGTTGTTAAAGCCTTAGAGATAAAATCATTCAGCCCCTTAACCCTCTCAGCCAAGGTCTCCTCTCTATTTCCAGCTACCAGTTCCTCTATTGCCAACCTTGCCTTTTCCCTAGAATACACTTTAAAAGAGTATTCTTGAAGGTTGCCACCACTCGACCCCCTCTAAGCAACATTACATTTCCAATTATTCTGCCTTGAGTAATGCACTGAGCTTGCTCCCATTTTCTTTGATCTAGAGCCCTACTGATTTTTCATTTTTACTTTTTAAAACATCCCCTGCCTCCCTTCTGAGTTACTTCCACATCCTGCCCCCATTTTGGATATGATTAATTATTGCTTTTTTACCTGTGTGATTCTTATTCTATAATGAGATATTCTTTCCTGATTTTCTGATGTCATTCATCCCTCCTAAGGCTGTGAAGAAACATCCTCTTCTGAGTGTTTGCACTGTGGTAACACTGTACCCTCTAAATCCCAAAATATTAGAGAGCATCCTACACGTTAGAGAATGTAGTCAGATATAGGATTTCCAGGAAAAACTGGGATGGCAGGTTGACGCTGAGCTTTATTTGCACAGTGCCAGGTTTGGGAACTTCCACAGTCATCCTGATGAATCACACACTGGTGTAGTTCAGTTCCTCCCAGCACAGCCTTCTCTGCTCAATCTTACCCAGACACAAGCTGAGCATCAAGAAAACAATGACTGCAGTGAAAGGGAAGGGGTGGAGAGAAGATAAAGGACATTTGGGTTCCATCTGGTAGAACAAATGGGAAGGGGCACTACGGGTAAACAGGCAGAGGATGGGCAAATCTAGTGAGTGGCCCACAGGGCAGCTGTGGCAGGAGGGCTGCTGGAGGAAGCACAGCTGCTGCACGATGGGCAATGCATTGTGCTTCTCATAGCTACATGGTCTTTAAAGGCCTGTGCATGCAGCAGGCTTCACCCCTGGGGCAACTCGGCCTCAAGCCCTCTGTGCTCTGCTACCAGCCTTCCCAAGAGACTGCCTGCTGTTTCTGATCAATGTAGTGCTCCTCCTCCACAACCTTCCCTTGGCTGTGGGCTCCAAAGGCCTGGACACAGCCACCTCTGCTGCAGCTGACCTCCCTCCCCTGGATTCCTGGTATCACCCTTGCAGAGAGGTGATCTCTTCTGCCTGTCTGACACCTCCATAGCCTCCAGAAGGCACCCAGTGGATCTTACAAGCCCTGCTGCTACCCTCCTGCTTTGTACAGCCTTTCTGCCTTGGTCTATTGCCCATTGGGTGACAATAGCTACTCACCACATTGCTTCAGCTGCCAGGGTCAGCTAGGGAAGGCAGCTCCTGGAATCTCAGCTGTGCCACCCGCACTAAGCTGCAGCTCTGCCTTGAGATGGATACTTCACACGGTGACAGCAAGGCTCCTTCAGACCAAAGAGAGGTTTGCAAGAGGAAAGAAGCTATTTTGTAATTAACTTGAGGTGCCTAAACCCAAGATGAGGAACATTTTAACCAGAGGCCAGACAGCTCTACAGGCTCTGTTCATCAAGTAGACTATCAACATGCCCTCTCAGAGACTGTCTATCAAATGGTAGGCACTGGAAATCATCTTACCATCTCTCCAGGAAGATATTTTTGTATGCAGGTCTTGCTGGTGCATTTAGCAAGCTTTATACAAGTACCTTTGTGTACTACAACCAGGTTCGCTTCACTGAGAAATACCAGGCAACCTTTCATTTTGCATGGAAAACATCTGTCTAAGGTTGCAGCATTAAAATTCCCTCCTATTTCCTACCTGAATTAAAATTCAAAACCAGCTATTAAAAAAAAAAAGGATAAAAGTCTCTTTGAGACCCACTGTGCCTGTTGCAGACAGCTTTGCAGATCTTATTTGCTCTTTGACGTTTACACGTTTGTTACAAGCTGTCTCACAGCAGAGCAGATGGCAATTTTCCTTGACTTATTGGCGGTAGAAACCTATTCATGAAAAGCTACCGAGGACTTCCTGTGCTAGGGCTCAGTCCTGGCATGAATACACATGTATCACTATGATTACGCTTATGCAGGCAGCAATGAAGGGTTATCACAGTTTTCCACTGCTCCACACTTACACAAACTTATTTTTTCTTAGACATCAATCAGCGCAATGAGCGTCATTTGCTCTGCACCAGTGCACTGAGAACACCAACATGAGACAAGAAGCATTCATAGCAACACTCAACATTGATGCAAGAAAACCCATTCATTCCAAGGGCAGTGGGAATCATCTCTCCAACCCCTGCATGGCACAAGCCAGAAACCTCTCCCATGATTCCTACACATGACCCCAAAGCACAAGATCATGTCTTCTCACTGCAACAACAGAGTCACCCACTTATTCTTCATGGTTAACTGTCCCTTTATGATCTGTGACATCAAATTGTCATGGATCCTATTGCATGTTGGTATGCTACACTGACACGTAGTCAGTGTACACTGACATGTACACAGCCATGCAGTCCCACGTTTGCTGCAGTAGAAGTAACTGGCTTCATTTGATCACCTCACTATGGGGAGCTCAGCTTCCCTCCAGACTGGGCCACTAATATTTTCTGAAACAAAATGGATACTATGCTGCTTTTGTTTTGTTCAATTTTTTTTTTTTTATAGAAACACTTTATTGCTGCAGTCAATAACCCTGTGTATCACACACAAATAACCAAGTACAGTTTAAGAAACTAAAAATAATTCTGCAAGTGGTAATACTGAGTAAAAGAACATACATGAAAGGATACAAAACTATACATTTAAGTTACTAGAAATTTACTAACTAAAAAAAACTGCAGAACTGTGAAGTATCTTGTATAAACTATACAACACATGCCAGTGTAAAGTTGTTTAACGTTATACAATAACCTATCTACAAATGTTTTACCTAAATACAAGATCAGCTGCAATGTTTTGTTTTTTTTTTTTTAACAGTTATCTGCTATACAAAGACAAGTGCTCCCAGTACTTCATTGGAATATACAGACACCGCAGTATCTCCAAACTAAAAGATAATCACAAAATAAAAAGTCCTGTTTAGAAGTTTTCTTTGCATATCCAATATAATGCAGTGAAACCCCAGCCAGCAATAGCCACACTTTTGTGTTTGCCCTGTTTCATCCCATATTTGCAGTGGACCCAACCCAGACTCATAGACCTCCTTTTCAGCACCGGCTACAACCTCCGCAGCAGGCTATACCAGAAACCTCTGTTAATATGCCTCAGCCTAGGGGAAATTTGGATCTGAGTCCCACTATGTAACCCACTGTGTCAGCCAAACACAGGGCAGAGGAACCTGCTCCTGACACAGCATCAGCACATGCAGACCACGTGCTCTGATCAGTGCAGGGCAGGAGCGATGGGCAGGGAGTTACCTCTGTACCAGTGTAACCTCTGTTGAATCCCTCCTCCTGAAGCACAGCCAACCCCAATGATGTTCAACCAGATGACACTGTCTCGAGGTCTGGCCACCTCTTTAGCCAGAGTATTGGATTACAATCAAAGAAAGTCCTGAGAATTCATAGGAATTTAATGTCTCACGATCTCTTAAAGTGGAGCAGTCGTCTACAGCACATACCTGTACTTCTAACATAATGCATGGTCGTGACCTGGCAGATGCACTGAAAGGAGATTTCCTTGGCATAACCAGTGCTTTTCTGGACAAGCTGTAAGTCAAAAGCATGGGAGTTTGGTCAGATCTCTAGAGCAAAGACTCTGACAATCTAGGGAAAGGGCTGCAGTAGCTACTACTAGGTCTGTATTCCCTCCTATTTTAATTCTTGTCCCAGAGAAGTCCCACGTAACCTGAACTAACATTGGCCAAAGAACAAGGACCAAAACAAGTCAGATTTTGTTTGTCATTTCAAAAGCTGCCGAGAAGTAGTTCTGGAATGCCTGATGTGATAGGGGTGCTGTTTTCCATTACCAACATCCATGTGGGCAGGAGGGTGCCCACCCAAGCTAGCAAAAGAACCTTGCAGCTGGAAGCTGAACACCAGTCAACAGAATTTTAAGGAAACAAGAAGGAAAAAGCACCATTCAGCCTTCTTATACCATTTGATAGCACCATGAAGAGGCAGAGAACTGCAGCTCCAGAAGCCCCCTGTTAACATTAAGCAAGAATCAGCTCAAGTATGATCAGCTTAAATGAGAAGTCCTGGTAGATCTATGTCTTCTGCAGCCCTTCCTGGTTTGAGCAATCCTCACCAGTAAAGAAAATTTAAATAGTAGGCATTATTTTCCTTCAGGTAAAAGCTACTGGAGAAAGGGAATGGCTAGTAGTAATGCTGCCTAAAACAGTTTTATCTGCAGTTATTTTTCCCCAGACGATTTTGATGGAGATGTTTTTCCTTCTTAGGATACACAGGACCACAGCAAAAACATTCAGCGTCCCAAATACACTGAACACTAACTGGTATATGCTGCACAGAGCTTCCAAAATGCCAAATGAGATTTCACAATATTTCATCAAGAATCATTTATGACAGCGATTAAAACAGGATGAGTATGTTACAATATGCCATAGTGGCACTGTCAGAACATCAGTCAGACACCAATGCCTCTCAGATGCAAACTGGAACACAAACAAGTTTCACACCAGGACTTGCCTGTCTTCATTTCTGCTACTGGCCACAGACCGGATGAGAATGCACACAGCTGATTCTGTGTATCATGCAGACGTGAAAAGCCTTGTGTACTGGGCATTTCTGAAGAAGATTATGAAGGTATGTAAGACCTGATATTAACCCACCTGAGTTTATCCAGTAAATCTTTTTCACAGATCAAAAAAAA